>JAHZMX010005488.1:0-32302 GCA_027743895.1 Seira musarum
AAAATCACAAAGAGATGATGGTAGTGGATGGAAAAAATTAGAACATGTTAAATAAGTACACAAAGGTACTTTGTCTTTCTGCGAAATTCTTTTTTAGTCATCACGTCGTAATTCTATCGCCTTTGTCATTTTTTACCTTTTTGTCTTGCATAAAAGATTGAAAATAGCTTTTTACCATTACGACCACCACTAAAGTATATTTTTAGCTTTGCTGAGGGCATGGAATTACACTACATTACATGATAAAGGAATGAATTGTTTTCGACCAACAACGGTAGGTATTATCCTAATTCCAGAATTTTCATTTATTTGTGCAAACAAGCAAGATAGTGAAGTAATAAGAGTGGATGTGTTTTTTGTTTTTATATGCGGACGTGTACTTTCTGACTTGAATTAAAGCTAATTTGGCTTGGCTTGCTAAGCCAAGGACTCACAGAAGTGATCCAGAGGAGACAAGGAAAGATGTTGATAGGGACATAATTTTTTAATACATTAGTGCGACAAAGGCACAACTGTAAACAATAAAGTAACTCACACACAATACCCTCTCGCCGTTATCCATGGCTTATTAACCTATTAAATATTTTATTACGGATTTAACGTTTTTTCTTTATGAAAACTCTAAGCTAGGGAGACAAGTAGGTATACTGCTTGGAGTCACGGGGAAAACAATGGTTTGAGTAGTGGAAAGATAACTCTGTCATCGTTTATTGTTTTTGTTGACCGAATTGGTAGAGAACGTGGAACTAAAGGGGAACATCAATTGAAACATGTGCCATGTGGCTCTGACGACGACAAAGATAACAAATAAAATATAAAGGACTTGGAAATACCCTTTATGGATTTCCCCCTCCGTTCTTCTTGTTGTGTTGTATTTGTCTTGTGTATTGCATTGCGAAATGAGAATGTTTGAAAAAAGAAGTTTTACTTATTTCAGCGAGTTTATTTTCCGCGCACGAGTCTCCAATAAAGGACGTAAAACAAGCTAAATCCACTTTTTAAAAAATATCTCTGCTGTCCTCTATGTCATCACGATCTTATATTTTTCAAAGACATACATATACTTATACATTGGAAAACTTACAACCCACATATTTTTTGGAGGAAAAATTTGTTCCAGTTCATCTTTTCATGTTCTTGCCATGCCTGCCCTACTTATTTCCACTTGAGGAAAGATACAATAATAAAAAATGTTTTTGAGAAAATGTTTGCAAGGTTCAGTATAAACGCGTTCTTCACAATGGAGTTAGTAGAAATCGGCCACTAAATACAGTGTACAGTTTGGAAGACAAAAAAAGTTTAGTATTTTTTGGAAAAAAATGTCATTTTCTGTGTCTGTTGTTGTGAGTCCCCTGATATTTCCGTTAGGGCTTTGCTCGCTCATCATATTCAGACTGTCTTTTGTCGAGAAGGATGAGTGTTGCCGTATATAGGTTATAACAATGAATGAAATTTTCTCTCTTTCTTGAGCCAAGTGGTTTTCCTTAATACTTATATAAACAAAAAACTGGGATGCTATGATGGTGTACCCAATATAATAATAGTTCGACTAATAAGGCTCCCAAATGACTCTTCCTCCGCTTCCCTTCCGTTCCAGAGCTAATCAGTGAAGCCGCTCAAACAAAAAAAAACTACACAAGTTATGCCATTCCACCGATGACTTCGTAAACTTAAAAGGCGTATAAAAATGGGAAAAGCCACCACAAGACGTTCGCATTCCCATTCCACGTAAACTGTTCCATAGGACTGCATCCCAGGCAATACCCTATTTTCCCCATGATGCGATACAGAACATTCCAGGAAAAGTTTTGTGAGGACAAAGAAACAAGCAAAAATATAAGAACCTAAGTTGACTTGACAAGAGAGAGCAATTCCGTATTTATAAATGGCTGGTGCACGAAGTGGGAATGCACACGCGGAACTTTCCATTCCTTTCCCCGTCTTGTCTCCTTCGCACAACAAGTACAAACGAAAAGGGAGCAGGATGTGAAGAGTGGGCTCCATTCGAAACTAGATTTCCCTTGAGAGTCATACATATTTTTATAATTAATTTGGCAATCGAGGACTGAATAAAACATTCACTTTTTTTGGAGGAATCATCATGGCTATCATCATCATCATCCTTATGATGTTGTGCATCAGCAGCACCACCAGCAACAGAAAACGAGGAGGAGAAGTTGAACCGGTGAAAAAAAAACGCGATTAACTTGCATGCTCCAACTTTCCTCCTTTTGTGATGATGATGATGATGAGAGTACTTTACATAGGGCATGGCACAACGCAACGCAACGGCATTTCCCTTACAAATACTTTTCAGGACTATTCAGTGCCCAGAAATTAGTAAGTAGCAGGCAAGCGGGAAAAGAAAAGAAATAATTTTCTGGAGAAACAACAGCAAAAAATATGATTATGAAGATGATGAAGCGCCACAAAAAGTTTTTTCAACCAAGCAAGCCAACCACTTGCAATCTTTTTAATGACATGGGGTGCACAAAGGAAATGGGAGAGAAAGGGGAAAGAACGAATGGAGCCATTACCCTTTCTAAAAAAAACAGGTGTTATGTTGTGGTTTCCCTTGAAGCAGACACCATTATAATAATATATAGAGTCTAGAAAGTTTTCTAAGGGGAAGACATCTCAAAATTAAGTTGATATATGGGTATAAATTTCGGTTACGCAAAAAAAGAGCGTAGAGCAGTGCGTAATTCTCAAAAGACTTTTCGCTGAAAACGGTACTTTAGCTCGTTTTTCTTTTGACTTTTCCAGCTTATATCATTGGCGTTTGGCACTATTAACAAGGCGATGTTTTGCTAAAACAAGAGGTAAATTTCACCCTCTTTAAAAGGCGGCATTAGTATCAAACTCCATGTTATTTTCAAAATAACAAGTTACGTTTACATTACAAAGAAATAAAGGGGAACGAAAGAGATGTTTCAAGGTTTGTTCCGAGAACTTCTAGGTTGGTTGCTTGATGGTGGGGAAAATGTCTTTCTGTCAAAACCCTTGTTTTTGTTTACAACGCAAAAAACTTGAAAAGGAAGTGAAATGACTTCATCCATTAAATACTATGGAAAAACAAGGAGTACCATAAACCATAAAGCTTTTTACCGAGATTTTAACAACAACTACAACATCATCAAATTCGTCTTCTCCACCCCTCCTTCTCCAACTTTTAATACCAGTTTTTGGAGAAAGATGTGTACTCTTTGGTACTGGTCGTTGAGTAAATAAAAATCAGGAGTTACGATCAAGTTCCCATTACCATCTTAAAAAGGGAGTCATCGTTTCGTCTTTCCCCTCTTTTTCGTCTGAAAACAGATACGCATATCCGACACCCAGACAGCTAAACAGATTGAAATATATATACCCCACATGATGATTGCAGCTAAAGTTACTTCGTCAGCTTTTTTCCCTTCTTCCCCGCGAAACCATTATTATTCCATCAAATGATATGACATTAGTGAATAGCTTATAATTCCACCGATCACCATCACCATTATCTCACCTTTAGCCAAAAATGGAGACAAACCGTCGTAAAAATATCATTTTTACGGGAATGACAATAACGCAAAGAGGAGTTGAGTGTTGTTAGCACCATTATAACCCAACTGTGAAGATATTTTTGTGATGAAAAACCTCAGCTATATAGTCATATATAGCCATCGTTTGTATTAATGGAAGTCATGATCATAATAATGATTTTGAATGGGAATGTCAACCTTGTGTCACGCTCACATGTCAAACGTGTTTTTTTTTCTCTGAAGGGAGATGGAAGAAGAGCGGTTCTTTTCTTTCTGTGGAGGTGAAATTGGTTGTGTGGCTACGACTACATTGCCACTTTTCTCCTACGTACATATTGGAAAATTATTCCCCTCTCAATATCTCTTCTCCATTTTATCTGATCCATGAAAAACGATGACAAAACAAATGACGGGTATGGTACAAGTATCCGCCGTATGGAAAAATGAACGACATTGTTCGAGCGAGTGGTTCATCAAATGACGTTTGTAATTATAACCCAACTGTGAAGATATTTTTGTGATGAAAAACCTCAGCTATATAGTCATATATAGCCATCGTTTGTATTAATGGAAGTCATGATCATAATAATGATTATGAATGGGAATGTCAACCTTGTGTCACGCTCACATGTCAAACGTGTTTTTTTTCTGTGAAAGGAGATGGAAGAAGAGCGGTTCTTTTCATTCTGTGGAGGTGAAATTGGTTGTGTGGCTACGGCTACATTGCCACTTTTCTCCAACGTACATATTGGAAAATTATTCCCCTCTCAATATCTCTTCTCCATTTTATCTGATCCATGAAAAACGATGACAAAACAAATGACGGGTATTGTACAAGTATCCGCCGTATGGAAAAATGAACGACATTGTTCGAGCGAGTGGTTCATCAAATGACGTTTGTGCTGCTGTAAGTGGATATCAAGTCATCATCATCATCATCGTCTTCGTGTTAGTCGTCAGGTCTAAGCCGGCCGTGTAAAAAAATTGGTTAAAGTCAGCAGTCAGTCTTTCGAAGAAAATTTTTACCGTATTAAATCTAGACTCGGACAGGTTTTTGTTAGCTTTATGACCCCTGTCAGTAAAAAAGAGCTTTAGAAATGTATACATGCGTAGGTAACTTCAGACATTTTTTTACAATGATGGTGAGAGTGAGAGCACTTGACTTTTCGTCTTTCCATTGTATTACTATTGTTATTGCTGCAATATATACTGACGATGTGAATGAATGGGTAAATGAATGCACATACAAATAAGCAAAGGAATAGAAAAAAAGAGTTGTCAGAATGCCCATGGGAAATATTGGAACGAAAAGAAGGGAATAAGGAAAAAATGGAAGTTTTATGTGAAATGGATAATATGGAGGAACTTAGCCTGTATAATGGATTATGTGAAGGTGCTTATGGTAAAGGTAGGCATCCATTCCTTTTTTTATCGCACTTTCTTTCTCCACTTTTTGCGTGCAGTGATTATGGTCAACGATAATGGGTTTGTGACATGGGTCACCCCAACGGACCACTAAACATAAAACATTGTTTTTTCCCTTTCTTTTTTTTTCTTGTATGCAAACGGATACATATTGCTTTCACGGTTGGTCTTGTTCCCTGTCAAAGTGAGTGAAGGAGTGACTTGAATGCATGCATGTCTATGCAATGGAATGGGGAAGTTGTTTTTTGCTGATAGGGACATTCATGTTGCACATCTTACACTGCTTGACTTCGGTGAAAGACGTTAGACATTACCTACAAGGCTTGTTATTAAGAGGATGTCGGCGGTGGTCTTGTTGATCTAGCGACGACTTTGACAAGGCAACAATGTCAAACCTTTACTTACTTCTTGGCCTCTGGACATAAATGAATATTGATAAGTACCTAATGGAATGCTTTCGGCTATAGATAGGCTTTCAAGATTGAATTGATTTTTTTTTCTTTGCTTTCATAAATGCAAGTAAGCTGATTAAGTGTCTCTTTTGGCAATAAGTTTCATTGAAATTTTCTTTTACCATTTCTTTACAATCTGTTCAATAATAATGACAACAAGCAAAGGAAAGTGAGAGTGTAAATGGGAAATCATTAAATCGTTGAGTGAGTAATGAATGGGACTATGGGTGTGAATTAAGCAGGAATGAGCACTTACATTGAACGGCTTAAATATACTGGTGATGCAAGGAATTTATTTAAATTACTTTGCATCATAATGCTCTTGTACATTTTTTAAACCGTTGTTACAAAAGAAGTACTTATTTACTCTGTTACAGATTATAAGTTACAACTCGCCCAGAGGCGGCGTCAGCGTTCTTACCGAAAAAGGAGAGACGACCACATCGTATCTTCTTATTCAGCAGGCAAAGCCGAGTGACTCAGGGCGTTACAGGTAAACATCACCCGCCTAGTTAAATATTGTAATTTTTTCTTTGAATTCATGAAACTTTGTCTATGGAGCTTATTTTCTCTGGTTTTTTCTTACAGTTGTAATCCTTCCAATGCTGTACCTCACAGTATACTCGTCCACGTTCTCAACGGTAAGCATTTTAAAAACTTTTCTTTCTTCACTCACGTACTCAAGAGGCAGGTGAAATATAAAGAATACCTGACCAACTAATACATACTATCTTAATTTCGCAAATTTTCTTCGTCTCAAGTCTCAATAAAAAGCTACTCTTGATCGACTACAAATGGGTTGTTAGAATTAGGTGAATGAACAATCATAATTGAATTTCACTTCAGACTTTTACCGACGGCTATAGGCCAATAAATGCTTGAGGAAAATAAGGTCAAAGTTGTTTTGCAATATTTTTATGCTCATTGAACTGTTACGTTTTTGACTTGGTTTCCTTTTTTAACTGTTATTGACCATTTACCTCATTATGATCATCATCAACTGACATCGTTATCGACCTCGTGATCATTGAACGGGGCTTTCCCCACTTTAAGGATTCGGAGAAGTAGGAAAAAAACAAGCACTTTTCTTGTTTGTCGTTCCCCTTTGCTGCAGCTACTGATGATGAGGATGATATGAATACGAGGTGAAAAAAACGAACTTTTTCTTATAATTCTGCTCAAGTAGCTGGAAAATGCCTCTTTTCAACTGAATTTTTAATATGAATTGAGGAATAGGACGGGGGAAGAGAAAGGAAAAGGTGAAAGCTTGAAAAAATGCGAATACTTTAGCGCACACTACACCTATTTTACTTTAGAAGCACGTACAAGGTATAAAAATGAATATTTTCCTCTTCAACTTTTTTTTCTCTCCTGTGAAATATTTTTTGCTACTGAGAAAAAAACTCAAAGAATGCATCATAATCATCATCACAAGCAAGCTAGTAGCTGGCAAACATGTCCTATTTTTCTTTCCAAACATTCTTAAGGATAAAAAAACTAGGGTAAAGTGGAAACTCGTGGTGGTTTATTTTTTCGTCACCAGCCATTACAGAATTTTTATTCGTACGACTTGTTTCTCTCCACTTACTTATAGGGAATCGAGTTTGTTACATGTCATAATTTTCATCCTTTCCAAAGCTAAAGTATGTTTGTGGATGCATATATACATAAGTAGGTATTTTAGTTTTAAAAAGTTTTCCTCCAAATTATGAATAGACGTTTCTCTGATGTGGTGAAAATAGTCGAAGAAAAGTTTTTCTTTCCCGCTTTTCCTTCTATCTGCCCTTGTCACTTTTTCTCCACACAAACTCACACTTTTCGCGAGCATTTTTTTTGTTTCTCTTGGGAAAAGTAAAAATATATGTGTGGCATGATGGGTGGTACTGGTACTGTTCGCGGTTTCACTCTGGCTTTTCACCACACAAAACCAACAACATAACATGATAATAAATGAATAATTTATTGGGATATTTACTGTTTGGATTATGCATCGTCACGTCACGCACGCTTCATGCTTGTTAGTTCCCTCTAGGAATTACTTACTTAGGTACGCGCTATTTTCTATGCTGGAAATAATGTGAGAGGAGAAATACGTTTGATGTCAAGACGCTCATCCGCAGTTCTAGTTAGTCCGGTAGTAGGAAAATTTAATTTATCCTTTCATTCCATCTTTTAACAAATTACTTTATGATGAGTCAAAAGCTGAAAAGTCATTTATCAATTGGAGCTCTCTTTTCTTGTGAAACGGAGATTGTGCACGATGAATTGAGACATGCATAAGCAAGTACTTGACCATATAGGAAAAAATAAAATGTATAACTGTTTCGCTTATGAAAACTGTTTATGTTATTTGTTTGTTGATTGTGGAATGTCATCGCGTCAACATTTTATGCTTATGCCTTTTCGGTTGCTGAAAAATAATTGCGAGATTTCTAGTTGCGCTGCTGACTCATTACTTTTCTTTTCTGAAATTGCTTTTCAACTCATGACGAGGGAAAGGGATTTTTTTTGGCATGTCTCTTACTTCCGGGTATTTTTCAGCTTTATGACATAACACATTAACCATGTTTTGATAAGTTCTCTGCTAGTTTACTCATGTTTGTTTGTCCTTTATTTTTTGCTTTTGTACAACTTCTTGAATTCATGTTAAAGAGGGAAAACAAGAAACCCTAAACTAAACATTTTCATTTGCCATCAAGACGACTTTAACAAATCGTTTTTTAGCTCAAGTGGTAGTAACAATCAAACCAGTTAGTCACAGGGTAAAGCTCTGAGAGAGAAAAGTGGATCTTATCTGGAGTATGAAACAAAGGGCAAGTAAAGTAAAAAGAAATTGAAAGGATACTAAACCCCAGCTTTGTAAATTAGTCTTAAAGCCACACAAATACCAACGTACAAGGAAACTTTTTACTCTGACTAAAGCTATGCAAATAATGTAAATACTTAAAAAATTTTGGCTTTGGAAGTTAAAGACACAAATGTATCTACAAATCTTAAGTAGGCCATTAGAATTTAACTGCAATTAAAGCAAGTACAATTAGACGCAATAAAAGCTTTTCAAATTAAACAATAAAATTAGCTAGCCACAAGGGTGAAATCGATAGGTACGTTTACTTAATTAGTAATTAGTAACAAGTTACGCAATGTGGCTTATGCAGCACTAGCACTACCCTTGTCAAATAGAAATGTAAAATGACATTTTCTTTTACTCTGATAAGTTCACATTGTACAAACTATAAATTAGCGAGGGAGAAACTACAAAGAGAAACATTGTAGCAATGCCTTTTCAGCTGGGATGAAATCTTAATAAAGTTGAGGACTCCTTTTTGTTTTCTCGCCTTTTGTTTGGCTTCACTAGTTGGCTCACGCAGTTTTCTTGGAAGCTGCGGCCCCAAATCTTATCTCGCAGAATGAAACAAAACAATGAAATTTATCCACGATCAAGAGAGATCTGGGATTGCGAGGGGGTTTGATGAGATAATTGGAGAAGTCTGCGCTTTCTAAAAGCATTTAATAGAAGAAACCCTCCTGAAGCAGAAGAATAACAAAGCGGACTACTACCTAACTAAACCAGTCAGGAGAAAATCTAACTTTGCTCATGGAAACATTAGTCGTGTGTGTAGACTCTCGTATCTAAAAAGGAAAACGTCATTCTGTTTCCCTCAAGACGGAAACATTACTTTTACATATAGCCACTGCGTGCCATGTAGTAGGTATAGTTTGTTTTTTATTTAGTGCGTTTGGGATTTGTTTTGATAAAAAAAACAAACGTCCTAAGTTAGATTTGACTACTTGCTCGCTCGAATGCAGTAGGTGGTTCTTTGAGAAGCATTTCATTCATTCCTAATTCAAATTACCTAATATTTCGTATTCTGATCGATTCTCAAGATAATATGACGTGCTTGTGGGAGCCAAAATATTAAGAAATAAATAAAAACGGCAGACGGCACATGTCAGATATGAGAACAAAAAAGCTGTATTACATAGACGAGTTAACTAATGTTAAAAGCAAAAACGAATGAATGAGAATGGGCAAAACAAAACCACCAAGCATGATTGTAGTTGCCATTAAGCGGCAATATCAATCATATTTAGCTTCAGTGATAAGTCGTAGAAGTACATAAATGACCTTCTCCGTGGGGTCTGAAACATAACAAAAAAATATAAATAAATTACATATTGAGAAAATCGCCCTCCAAACCGAGAATTTTTTTTTCTGGCCCGTGTTTATGCTCATACACTTGATTGGGTTTTAAGGCATTTGCTCATGTCTGTATGCATAATTGAATAAGTTAAATATTCAAAAAACTGTCGTCTGGAATTGAGGTAAAAAGATTTGTTGGACTGATATTTACGTAGCGTTTGTTGTGACGGGTAAGGAAAAAAAATAAGCCAAGGGAATAAATGTCATTTATTTTACGGCTTGAGTGAGTAAATATAACAAGAATGAAACTCAAATTCCCATGTCCCATGCGCGTAAATAAACAAGCTCATTATTTTCGCCAAAACCTCACACAAATGATCAAATATTTCTTACTTCTTTGTTTGCTTGTTCCAAGATTCTCAGATAAACACGGAGGCGTGAGAGTGCTAAAGGTTTTTATTTTAAATTTTCAAAAGTCTGTTTGAAATGACGAGACAAGTTGATGAGCTCTCATGGTATTTTTATCAGCCGTCACGAGCCGTCTCATCAAAACATCTTTGGTTTAAAAACACATTTACCTACATGGTACGAGCAGTAAAATTCGTTTGAATTCAGTAATGAGAAGTCATGATGAGCATTGCTTGTCTGTCATTTTAAAGCAACAATGAGGATGATCACGCACTATTTATTTTCACCCCTTCTGGCGGAAATGACTTTTGATGTATGTATCCCAACAGAGAATGATGAGTACTTTCACTTTGTAGATTGTGAAAATGAAGAGTTATCCTAATGACATAGAAAGAAAGCTGACATGCGTATAGAGCAAACAAACAACAAAAAAATTAAGTTTCGGGCTTCCATGAATTAAACATGTCATTTCGCGGATGTCATATCTTTTATATCATGATGGCATGATCCCCTGAAGGCATTGATGATTTTCTTGTGTGTTTTGTTTCGAGGTTTTTTGTTTTACTTTCTTTGCTCCATATCCGAGCTACTGTTTGGAAGTAAACAATAAAAAAAGTAGTTCACCTTCATTGCTTTCCACTTGTTTTTGCCCTTGGTCTATTGTAGCATACTTACTTATAGTCAATCTCGAAGTAATGAGAATGAAAGAGCTTTTATAGAGTCATCGTATCAGCACAGTTCTAGTTTTTAGCAACCGCTAAAACCTGTACATTAATTCAACGTCATCGAATGAGTGAAGTAGTAATAACTTGACATCATTTTTAAGCTCCAGGATTTGGCCATTAAAATGATACTACACAAAACTCTGACAGTGTATAGCCTTCTTCAGACATTTCTTTCTCTCGAACTGTTGTAAAACACAAGTGGAAAGTGCCTAGGTAGGTAGTGGGGCATGTTCCAAAGTTAAATGGTCGGATAACCAAGTGCTCAAAAAAGTAACAAGATTTTTTACACCCGTCATGATACAACCATGCATGTTTGTGTGGGATGTAAGGTATGTGGGTAAAAAAAATGTACGCCAAACTTGGCACATTTATTGATTGAGTTCCATTGGTACGGAACAAACGAGCAGAATCTATAAAAACATGTCTTGTTTCTTGAAACATGAATTTCATGTGAGAAACTGGCTGCGTAGAAATATTATTCATAAGTTGAACCGCAAAACAGCACAAAAGAATGGGGTAATCCTGCACTATATGACACCATTAGGCTCTCCTTTTTTATGAAACGAAACTGAAACTACGTCTTTTTTTGCAAAAAAAAAGCTCCAATCTTTCTGACTTTACTTTTTCAAGAGATGAAAACATGTTTAGCCTAACTTGCGCGGAATTGACTTTTTTCTGCTTATATGGAGTCATTCAAGTTGAACCTTTTGGCTTCTTCTTTCTGAATAACGAGGAGGGAACATGATGAAGAAAAAAAATTTTATTGGTTTCCTCCTACTCACATACGCAAACGAGCATGCAGACAGAAGAAAATGAATCCTGGATTCTTTCCCTCAGATCCAAGCACAAAAAAGATATCCGCCTTAAAGCAAAGTAAAAGGAATACGATTTTTTTCTCTCCTTCGCGTCTTTTCTCTAGTTGAGCGATTTGATGCGGTGTCTTCGCCTACTATTTTTTTTGGAGAGTTGCATTTCTCAATTGTTATCGTTCAATAGGCTATATGTATTTTCCTTTATTACTATTATGATTTGATTACAAAAAGTCTGTGTATTCTTCACAAAATGGAGTTCTAAAGAGAACAAACTTTTCGCTCAGTGTTTTTTTCTACTTTTCAGCATTTTAACTGCATGATCGCTTCCTGCTAGCGTTAGCGTTGCCTCCCTCAAAAACCATCACAATCGCAAGCCAACGAAGCTTTAACCTTAACTCAGCGGAACTAGATTTTACAGTGACGGAAACTAAAGTGGTTTAAGTACCCCTCACCAAGTTTGCTTGCAACTCCGACCTTCTTTTTTTCAATGGAAAAATGTTTGAATAGAGTTTTAAATTAAATGTATACAAAAGCGTTTTTTTCATCTATGTGCCTTATTGTTCCTCTCTTCCCGTTTCCACTTTCCATCGTAGTAGCCGTAGTCTTCTTTTTTTTCTGAGGAAAATTGTGTGTGTACGTGTGCGGTTTCCTTTTGCCCTCTTTATTTCTGACTTAGGTGAAAGTAACTAGTTTCGTATGCGCACCAACATCATTTACGTAAGCACGATATCACCTTCGCCCTCTCTCTCCAATATTGGTAGTTGAAGGGAGTTATTCTCGTTTACCAAAAAAAAAATCCTACATAACTTGATATACCACCGCACATACATTTTATTAGGTATCAAAATGACTGTTTTTTTTGTTGGAAAATGTAGCTGGAAGAGGAACTCGTGTGGAATGCGATATTATTTTGGATTATATTTGCGTAAGGTACATGTGCGCTTGATCTTTCTTGATCTACAGTGGTATTTAACTGGGACATTTAGAGTGTAGTAATATGTGATGCTTCATGCAGGCTTCTTTATCATGCACAAAAGGTACACGCTCAGATAACATGCACCACATACAGCATTCATTAATATCTTATTACCTCACTAGATGTGAAGTATAATGTGGAGGTGGCATATTAGAAACGTGCCGAATTTTTAGGTACTTTTCTTCTGTTGCTTTTCTTCCTCTTTACGAGAGATTTTTATTTAAAAAACAGAAGACGCGCACAGCTAGGATCACTCACTTCCAGTATCTATCGTCTCGCTTCGTTTTTCACCCGTCCTTTATTTATGCTATGTCAGAAGGGAGTGCGCGGGTGATCCTTTCCTCTTGAGATTTATTGGAAAGCACTCCAGAGCCTACCTTGCTTCCCATATTCCTTCGTACGACCACGAGTACATGCCATGTCAAATGAGGTTATTGGTGATCGAGCATATGTTTATGTTTTCTCTACGATCTATTGCCAAAAATAAAGTCAAAGTCACAAAACAGCCTCCTTGGTCGCTTACCGTATCTATTTCACTGGCCATGGGCAATGAGGAAGTAAGATAGACAGGTGGAAGTCTAAAAATAGGCTTGAGTGTATACTCTTGGGATTGGAATAGGTTGAATGTAGTAGTATTTTGCGCACTCAAATTGACCGGCCAGGGCTTGGCCAATACTTTTCTTTACTCCTGTGGGTCAAATCATAAAGTATTTACACAGCATCTTTCATTTAACAAACAAGGCCTGATCGCAAACTTTAAAAGTGATGAGAAACCCTCTCCGAAATGAAAATTTTCCGTCGACTTGTAAAACTTGTATCTGAAAGTAAGTGTAAATGCACCCAGCAAATGTACTATAAACATTTTATATGTATGACACAACGTTAGTTTTATTCTTAAACAATTCTGGACAAGCATTTTTATGCAGTACCAAATTAGCAATGGGATCCCAAACTTTTCATTATACCTATTTTTGCGAAAAACGTGAATAAACTTCATTTCCTTAGATTTTACTTATTCGTCAACTTTGCATACAATTGGCAATTCAAATCATGTAACTACAACATTTGTTCTATTTTTCTGTCTTTTTAGGTGAGCTCCCAGCTGCAATGCAAACTGGAGGACAAATGCCGCAACAAATCCCACTAAGTTTTTGTCTTCTATCTAGTGTCATCCTGATTTTCGTGACGTCTTAAATTATTCATCAGAGAGTTTAAAGCAGTTCTTTTCTATGAATCTCACAAACAAAACAAATGTATAAAAACATATACATACATACATGCATTGAACCCACTTACAATTTTTACCAAGTCTTAAAACAAAAAAAGGAAAGTTTTAGATAATCAAGTTGATAAACTGAAAGGAAGAATGACTCCTAAATACTGTACAGCTGCTGTTGTTCCACAAAAAGAAAAGAAACTCATTTAAAAAACCTACAGTGTATGTACATAGTGAATGTGTTAAGTATCTCTAACTTTTTTCCGGAGCAATTCTTATCGACTTTGCGAGAAAGAAAAAAAAGTCCTCTGCAGACTTTTCTTTTTGAAGACTTTATCGCTTCCCTGTCTGTACACCAACAACCAAAGCAACCCACTTCGATTTAGATCAGTCCACTTAAAATTCAGACTGTGTTTTGACAAAGGAGGTTTTGTGCTGATGAAGGGTCGTCATCCGAAAAAAAAAGAAAAGTGAACGACCTCGCAGTTCTCTCCATCCATCCGTTTTTTCCTACATATTCGTGTGGATTGACTGGGGAGTGAAAGTTTATCTCATAAAACAAAGAAAAGTTAAAGTCAGACCTGATGATACAAAATATGATTTGCTTCATAAACTGCTCAATTCCCTTTCGATGAGGAGGAAGACAGCAGTAAAAGTTGTGAATATTTCAAAGTGGTGCTGGTGCCTCGGCATGTCATCGACTTTTCCGTGTTTTTTATTATGGAAATGCAATTTCTTCTGCTGCTGACGATGTCATGATGATTGCATGAATGACAAAGGAATGACAACTTGATTTGAGTAACAGTGGAGAAAAAAAAACTAACTAGTGCACACGCTTCAAAATTAGCGAACGTTAATGGGGATAATGAAGGAAGATAAGGGAAAAAAGCGAGTTTGACTTCGCCCTGTAAATATTTATACACTGTACCAATCCAAAAGAATTAACTCTATTTTCTCTGCAAATACAATTATCGCTTTTTTTCATACAGTTAATGTAGCGCACTCCAAAAAGAGAGCGAATGAGATAATTGAACTGGAAATCCCAGATTACTAGAGTTTAATGTACTATGGACGTAATTGTAAGCTTAACAAGACTTATTATTACCCTATACTTATTGGAAGAACTAAAAGGAAAGTTTTAAACTTCTCAAGAGATTTTAATTGTGTTGAAAAGTGTAAAAATCTTTGTTTCATATGAATACACATACTTATGCGTACTATATTATGTATGTACTTGTCCCCAAGTGAATCGTGATTGCGAGTCAAGTTCTTAATTAGTCGCGACGTGGGGCCCTTTCTTCCCAGAATTAAATATGTATAACACACCTTTATTATCATCAAGATAGTGCTATTTTAATAAGAAAGACAGTGAAAGATGAAAAACTGAAATAAAATTTTATGAGAAACGTAAACTAAGTTAATGAACTACGTCGTGTTTAATAAATTACTATTTAATGATTCCTTCATCTATACTACCTACTTGTTTTCTAATGTCATTAATGAACAAGCTTTTTATATGCTAATGTGGGTGTGTATTTGCCCGAATACGTAAATGCTAATGTTCCCGAAGGAAAATACAAAATAACATCAAGGACCCTTGTTGCCCTGCTTAAACTCAACAAAAATTTGATGTGTACCAGTGAAGTGTGAAAGGCCATGAATTCATTTGAATATTCAGTGGAAGCTAAAAATATTTATTGTGGAGAATTATGAATGAA
This sequence comes from Seira musarum, assembly GCA_027743895.1. Classification (NCBI taxonomy): domain Eukaryota; kingdom Metazoa; phylum Arthropoda; class Collembola; order Entomobryomorpha; family Entomobryidae; genus Seira; species Seira musarum. Next base: position 15,398 of record JAHZMX010005488.1, read on the forward strand.
TCTTGCTTGTTAATAATGAAAATTGAATCGTCAGCGAGGAGAAATTGCTGAAAAGGCATAAAACGAGCTTAAAATACGAGGTAAGCACGGACTAAAAATACCTACATTAATGAATTTAAAAAGATTTATATTCATCCCTCTAGCTATTTTATTAATCTGGTTTAATATATACAATATACCTAATCGATTTCATTTTAGATGCTGAAAAAACGAGAGCTGAATGGAGTTGATGTCCTTGTGTTATGTTTTCGAAGGTTGCTGATGTCGATGATGATGTAACAGACTGACCTAGCTCACAGAAAACTTGTTCACTTCAAATTCTTGGAAAAACTTTTCTGGTAAGTTTCAAGATCATCTGGAAAATGTTATTTAGGAAATTAGCTTATAAATTTTCTTTTTCGCACTTTCTTGCGTCCGAGTCTAGAGGGAGACTTAATAGCATTAAGCTTTCCAGTAAATGAACCTTCTCTCGTAATCACTTCATGTATTTTTGAAGGACACGCTCGTAATATTTGTCAACAGAGAGAAGTATTGTAATGTCATTTATACCATGAAGTACTTTGTTCGCTATCGCAATTTTACATCGGAAAGCATTCATTCCTTTAAAAAAAAGTCTGTCTCCAGTAAACATAAATGGCATTAAAACTGATTCTGGGGAACTTTTTTTTATTTTATTGCAGAAACTCTCTCGCTTTCTCACTCTTTGCTGCGTCCACACAGACAGATGCTGCGTAGGACAAGGAAGAAATAAATAAAAAGCGTTTAAATCAGCAAAACTAAGTTTGTTGGGAAAAGAAAAACTTGACGTACTTGTACTTTCTACTTTTTTTTCTAGAATGGCTAAATTATATACATCCTGAACTGAAGGCCGAACATTTATTTAGATCGTTTAACTTGTCTCATTCTCCTTATGGGACATACATTTTAGATAAGCTTGTGTGTACTATGTGGTGATTACATATATTATGACGTGCTCTAATGTTTACTTCGACTTAAGTGTATGGAGAGTAAAGTAGGGAAAAATGGATTTTTTCGTAAGGCAGCTGCTGCTCCACCAGCTATTACTGAATAATACATGGATTAGCTAACTAGAATGTTGCGAAAAAAATTTTTATCCTGTTTGTACTAATACTTTTAACAAGACAGAGTGCAAAAAAAGTGAAACTTTCTCTTATTTTAAAGAAAATGGCAAGGTTCCACGATGGCAAAATTGTAGGGAAGAATAAAGCTACTATTATTACAACTGTCTACTTTGATGTTACATAAAAATGGCGGACGACTACGGTTACTACTACTACTGCTATGATAATGATAATGGTGGTAAGTAGTGCGATAGGAGTAGCGCTGAAAAACATTAACTTTTTTTTAGTAGAACGTGTTTTTTGAATGTTTTGCTCACATAAGCTCTTTTACCACTACTTTTTTCTGAAATATTTTGGCAATGAATGTGATGTGATGTTGAAGTGAATGTGGTTCAGCAGATATTTCGTCGTAAAAATGAGGTTTTTTTACCAATACAATACTTAGGCAGAGGCGCCATGTATGCTTCGCATGCAATTGTTTAAGATCTGTTCATGTCCATGGTGGGATGGGGTCTTTGTATGGTAGGTTTTGTGTTGTGTCAGTCGTGTCGATCAAGATTAAGGACTTTTTCCTTGCTCCATCTCCACCAAGATCGGAATTGGGATAAAAGACGCTGACTTAACTGGAGTAAATGATCGGGTTTTGTATTGTCCTTCTTCCTTGTGATCATGTCACAGTCACAGACTGAATGTGGACATGGTAAAACACCTATTTCCGATTGTCCTTGTCTTGAAAAGTGGGAAGGAAAACTCTAAAAAAAGACCGATATCTTGTGATTTTCATTTGTAAGTGGTTGGGTCTGACTGCAAAACTGCAGAAAAATGCTGGGTTGACGGAATGACTCGACTCAGCTCATTTTTCTTCTTGCAAGAAAACAAGAAGCCATTTCTAGAATATAAAGAAGAAGTAGTAGGAAAGTCCGGTTGGTTTTGGCTTTGAAAAAAGCAGTATCGAGAGACAAGAACAAGACAAGACAGAAAACGATGAGGAGAGGATATATTGCCGCAGATCCTAACATTATTTTTTACTAGCAAGGGAGGCAGAAAAATGAGGGAAATAGGGCAATGCAGGTTAAAATGATAATGCAAGCGCTTGTAAGACCCGTACCCAATTTTCCAACCGAGAAAATCAATTTCAGAGGTTTTCGTTCCTTAGTGTATAATAGTGGCATAAAGTAAAGGAGAAAGTCGTTTTGTACAATTGAACGTGTGATTAGGGAATGCTAGAAAATGATGAATGATGACATGGTGCTCGCTCACGCTCCTTCAAGACCATTTCATTTATTTTAGAATGAGCACTACACAAAAAAATAAATGTGATTTTAAGTTTTAAAATAAAATTATATTCTAAGGAAATTAGATAGGAGTAGGAAATACTAAATAAAATATGAAAGAGAGGATGGAATCCGTGAAATGTTTAGGTACCATGAAATAGAGTGGTTTCTACATTCATTATTATTACGACAAAGTTTTATCTTTAACCTTTATTGACTCATATAGAATTTTAAAAGGCATTGAATTATAGGGATTGTAAATAGAAATATAATATAAAATATGTAGATATTGTAGGGTCGAAGGAATAACTTTAGGTAAACATTATAAATGTATAGTAGTTTGCCTAGAAATAGTTGGTTTTCCACTTGGGTTCTCCGAAATTTAATATCTCTACTACTAAATAACAGAAAACCGGGGGCGACGAAGCCGGATCAAGTAACTTGGTCAAAAAAAGTGAACAAAACTTGTAGAAGGCATTTATCGTTAAATGGAAATAAAATATTTGCGTAAAGGACCTACATGATTTCCAAGGAAGGATAGTTGTGGTTTTTCCCTACCGACTGGAAAGTTTAGGCAGAACTGGAAATATGATCTATTTTTTGCTAGTCGTTCTATCCTCCTTATAAGTACACATTAGGATGGAGAAAAGTTGATCGTCAAGTCAAGTCGGCTTTGCTTATAAACTTACTAAAACCAAACTCTACTCATATGACTTACAAGAGAAAGATTTGGATTTTGGATACAAACAAACAAACTGTTTTTAATCTGATACGAGTAGGTATCTTAACAGTTTTCACACAGTACAACTACAAACTACATATAATTGTTTGTGTTAGCAAACTAATTTGAATTGACTAATATTAGTACATTGAAATACTTGAAAAATAGTATGGTTTTCGATTATTCAAGGAGAATTTATTTGTGCTAATCAACATTAGGTGACTATGAATAATCTTGAGGTTCTTTGTGGGTTATCATTCTGTGTACAATATTTAGTAATATACGCCTACGCTATAGACCATACTTCTTACATAAATCCGCCGTTTTAATTTCTGTAAATAATTGCATAAAACTATGTTGACCTGAAGGCTTTTGTGGCAATCGAGCATTTCATATTTATATTCAAATGCGAATTTCACTACCACGAAAGTAGGGATTCGCTGAAGAAACATTTAATCCGCTTCTATTTGTGTCTCTTTGTACAGGCAAAATATAAGGTTAAGTTTTTTTAGGTGGATGTTATTGAGTGTGATGATTTTAAGCACTTATAACATAACTACATAAGCTAGCATAAACATGTTATGTATAAGGAATTAAGCGTCATGCATATGTGATAAGAAGATATAAACTGTAAGGTTTTCATTGTCTATCGAGGGTATATAAGCTAATACGTAAGTACAATAGATAAGCTTATCTATTTTACATGCAGAAACGATGAAGAAAGGTTTCGATACACCGAATCAGTCTGAAACATATATATTTAATGGACATACTTTATATTATGTAAGTTAAGCACATAAATCGGGTAGGTACATTAAATATTTGAGAACGAGTCGCTTTGTGAAATTCGATAATGATTTTGATGTGTGCAAAAGGTTTTGTTATCGTGTAATACCTTCTTTCTACAGTAAACATAAGTAGAGAAAAAGGGTGTGATGGTGTATAATACGATAGGTGTATCATTTCTATGAAGGGGGCAAGTGACGGTGAAAGTCTGATTAAGTTTATAACCAATTCCCTATAGCCATATTACGTGTGGATTTTCCTAAAGGTTAAAACAAAATTATTTCGTGCGCTGTGGCAAGGCCGCCAAAGCCGGGCGAGGTAGTTGAAAGAGGATTTAATTGAGGTGAAAAAAAAGTTTCTGATGGAGTCCCCTATAATTTCGTCTCTCCAGCTGTCTCGAAAATTATGTACATAAAGTATGTCTTTGTTGGAATCAGATTGACTTTATATGTAAGCTGGTAGGTAAATTTGGAGAAAGTGTAAACGTTCTCACGTTCGTAAATTATCAATCACCACGAAATAAATATAAAATATAAGAACAATTTCTCAGTTTAAATGTGAGCGCGACATCATTTTGTATAAAACTACTATATAGTTCTAACGTCCGAAACTGTCTGTTTGTTTTTGAATGTATGTCTCCGACTATGACAAGAAAAATTCATTGAAATATGTATAGAAATGTATGTGAGTGTAGACACGAAATATGAAGTGTAAATAATAATGTAACAAATAAATTGTTCACTATTTTCTGAATTCTCTAGCTGTAAAATAAGTGAATAATAATAAAAATTATTATGATTAATTCTACATAGCTAGGAATGTTGAATAATGAAGGGATTCGTAATAGGATTTGGGTTTTGTTTGGATAGGAATATTCATTCCGTTTTTTTTTCTAGAATTAAATAAACAAAGTAGGTAGCAGTAGACGGTGAGATGTAAACTTTGACAAAAAGTTTTAGACTCTAAGGTAAAGTAAACGCTGTCAAATGACTTGTTTTTGTATCGTAATTATTTGCTTTTGTTCATCGTAAATTACATTCTTTTGTAGTAGTACAACTCTCATGACATAGACGAGTGAAAGTATGTGTAATCCATACATAAATGGTGAAGAAATATGAGGAGAATTATAAGGAAAAATTGTATGTTCTCCTGTGTGTGCTGATGGAATGAAAAAATGTAAATATGAATTGGTATATATCTACTGTGTATCTATCCATACTATATTGAATGTAAATACGATATGTTGAAATTAAATTTCGAATAAAAATAAATCGTAAATTCGTAATAAAGTAAAAAAATATTTCGTTTATTCAAATTTTCTTCTTAGATTTCATTAAAAATGATTGCATCTAGAAATGTTATTGTTGAGTAAAGTATTCATAAAAAAGATTGCAAAACAAGATGTTGAAGGAAGCGCGCAAGTAAAATGCAAAATGCTGGAAGGAGGTCTACAAGAATTTTGCCAAACAATGGAAGGAAGGATGTACGAGGCCGTAGATGGTGTATCATCAAAATAAGAATGAACACGGTCTGGTTCCCACTGCTTTTCTCCCAGAAGCTTTCACTCACTCACTCGCTCAAAAAAGCAAATAAACCGGTCCATATAGATTTCGCAAAAAGTGAGAACTTTTTTCTATTTCAAAAATCTGACAGTACATGTACTGGTACTTGATTCCTAAAAATTTCTATATAATTTTTTTACGAAGTAAGTTCCGGCATGGATGGAAAGGCAGGAACTTAGGACAATGAGCTCAATCAGTAGGAAATCATGTTCTATTTTACTTTTTTTCCTCTTATTTTGCCTTACTCATGAAAAAAGTTAGTTTCCTGCTAAAATGCAATACAATTTTGAGGAAACTGGTGAAGAATGTAATACAAAATAGTTCTTGTATCTGACATATTGCGACTTATGAAGCGGTAAATGGAATTTCCTCGTTAATTTCCAAGTATTGAAATAACACAACTGTGCAAATTTACACGAAATTGACGGAAAAAAGAGTTTTCGAAATGGAATCAACGGAATTATGAGAAAGGTTTACAAACTTCTCAAGAGAAACTCTCAAGGGCATCTGTACTTATGAAATTCAGCAAAAAAAGAAAAGAAAACACAACGCAAAAGAAAAGTTGAGCTCTCCATATTTTTTGACAAGGTGACTTCTGACTCTTGACCTTTCAGACTAGAGGTTGGAAGACGGAGAAACTGTACTTGTCACAGTGGTTGATAGAGCATAAATAAAAATGAATCTCTAAAGCTTAAAATGCAGTCGTTCCGTGTCTTTCTGAAATGAATTTATCGCATTAAAGCTAATTAGCGCAGAGACGGTTTAGTTAACCAAACGAGAACTTCCAAAGCGTTCCAATTTCAACAAAATACTTTCCCCGCTTTGTGTTCTCATCCGTATTCTGAAGACAAGGTTGTCGACCCGAGTAAGTTGACCGAAACTGTAAAAGGTTAAATTCAAGGATTAATATATTAGCTGCACAAAATGAAAAGTTTTTAAAGGCACGAACCGAGGTTCAGTTTTAAAATAATTTTGTAGGACGTGACTGTGTTCCTTTTATCTTTCCATTACATAAGCACATTTTCCTGCCATGTCGTAAAATTTTTGCTAACGTCCCACACATAGGTATTTCTTAAGTCATGGTGCAACTGGACATGGCCATAACGGCATGGTAAAATGAATTTATTTTTATTTCTTGCTCGCCCACACAGGTTCCACTTTTTTACCGCAAGCAAGTTTGTCTCCTTTAGCTATCATGGAAAAATACGAAGCCACATCAATGGGATCATCTCGGCCCCCATTACTTCTTACATGATCCTCCTTGCAGTGCAGCTGGATTAAGGTTCAAGCATTTCGGGATAATATGATATTATGATATGAATCTTGTGATATGCCAAAGTTGACTTTCTTCTTCCTTTCGAGCCTGAGATGTTCTCCCTTTTTCTAGATTTTCAGGATTCGGCCTCTCTAGTTCTACTTGAGTAGTACTTGAGTGCATGCAACAACAATAATAATCATAAAAGATGAAAGAGGAAGACGGTTTGTTTGATGTGGGTCACTCAACTCTGGGATTAGGTTGACGGTCCTTCTCTTCCTCCTTCGGCCCCCCGGCACTGTAAAAGATCCAAACATATTTACGTCAACATCAATTTCACTTTTGACTTCCATACTCAATATCATTATAATTTATCGATTCATAACACAATATGGACTATTATTGACTATGCCATATGTGTCATTGTGACCATGAATGAATTACGCAAATCTTTATGATACTTGGCTTGTTTTGGCAATAGTAATCTACCGGGAACTGGAAGAGTTACCTTACCTCTCAATTTTTAATGAGATACTGCCACGTCTTATTTATTATTGTAACAACCAACCAAATTTTGTTTTGTTTACTACGCAGTCAAAATCGATCACTAAATAATAAATTGATTTTTAGATAACCTTGAAGGAAAGGTTTTCTTCCATCCATTATATTCCAATTCATTGATGGAACAACCGTGTAGTAGGCCCTGACTTGACTTTCTTGGGAAATTTCACTTCATTCAATTCCAAGAAAAAAGAACGTCCTAAGACTGAGGCACTTCTACTAGTTTTAACTAGTTTTGCTTCAAAACTTAAAGTAAAAAGTTATGTAGGCTTTTACAGCTACCACTCTTTGATAAACAATGGAATTACATCATCAACGTCATCTCAACTTGTGAACAACAATGTGCCTCTTTGTCTAAAACCAATGTCCGGTCTTGGACAAAAGAAGAAAACTTTAGACAAACTAATTTTCCTCAAACGCTTTCTTAGAAAAAAAGCCTGTCTGGAATTGGCACCAGGTTTAGCCTAAGGAAAAAAAAGAAAGGAAACCGACATTTCTTAAAGTACGCTTTACAATACAACTTTCATATCATCAAAAGCAGAGAATAAAGTGTGAAAGATAATCAGAATGAATCTCACTGCCTAAAAGTTATCATTATCATGCGTACAAGTAAGCCTATCATTTCAAAGAATCTTTGCGGTATTCTGAGCAGAATGCACTTTCACAATCTTTTTTTTGCAAAGTTAGTTTTAGAGAGATAAAAAAAACTTTCTTTTATCCTTTGCCTATTTTTGATGATACTTCCACCCACCATTCTCTCTTCATTATTGAGATCTTTCTATTTTCCTGTTGATGTATGTAGGCATAGGTGTGTTACGCCCCAAACTTTTCATTTTTTCCTGAAGAAAATACTGATCCAAAAAAATCCAGAACAAACAGGCATTTTTCGCGGTTCTAGAAACGGGGGTAGTTGTAATGGTTGCATTAAGTGTACGGGAAACAACGCAGAAACTATATCATCCTTCTCATCATCATGAGGAGCAACATGAACAACGAAAACAAGTTCTTTTTCTCTCTCTTTGTGTGTGTGTGATGCCTTTTTTATATTTTATCTTGAAGTGATCCTTATCTCTTCTTTTTCTCCGTTGCAGACAAAAAAGAGAAATTCTCCACACACACACACTTTTAGACTTTCAATAAGCCATTGATAACTAGTCCGCCAGGTCTAGTGCTTTTTTTTGTTGGTGCTTCTAAAACCCTATTTTGATGATGATAGGTTTTGGTAGAACAACTTAGTTTTTTTTCCTCTTCTTCTTTCTTTCTTCCCATTACATTGCATATAATAGACTTGTATTATTTTTCCCAATAAGTACTTTCGTGGAGAAATCGACTTTAGGATTACTTATACTTTTTTTGTGAGGAAGTAGGTATATAGGGAAAAAGAATCGGAATAGTTAAGTGAGGAAAACGATTGCTAAACCGTGGCCAAGTAAAGGAAAACTTCTTTTTAAACTCTCTTCTCGCTCTACTTTCTTTTCTTCTCACTCTCTTTATCTGATCGACATATATTTCGGTGAGAAAATGATGTCGATGATGGTGATGATGATGATGTTCATGTCGGTGTTTTCTTCTCTTCATCTTACTTTATTTTAAATGGGAGTTCATATAGGCATTTCATTATTCCCCGAAATTTTTCTTTCCTTTTTTGCCTTCGCTTCATGGCAAAAATGTAGAAGTATGTGTGTACGTATAAGAGTGGATGAAAGTAGGAAGCAATTGTTTGTGAATGAATGTGTTCAATAGAAAGGAACGGAAAGGAGAAAGGTGGCCAAGAACTAACAAAAAGAATAATTATGATTCTGACGTGGTGAAAGAAAAACTAAAGGGAAAGGAAAAAGAAATTGCCTTTGATTTCCCTTCACTACATTTTCCCCCTTCATTTATTACGTATCATCACGGAAAAAAGTGTGTGAATTCGTGAGAACTACCATGTCGTAGGTATCGCAAACATTATCTTTAGCGTAGGTACTGTGTGTGTTCTGCACTTTTCCCTCGCGCTTGCAAAATGTTTTCCTTTTCACTTTGCCGTGAACTAGTTTTTACTACTTTCCAATGCGACATATGGTTGCAATTTAGGTGAAATGTAGTTTTCAATGTGAGTTCTCTCACTTCGTTTGTTAAAAAAATAGCGTTTTAAACGAAAGAGAAAAAGGAATTTTTCACTCGTGTGTGTTTACAGGGAAAAATTCGCGATCGCGACAGCCTACATGAAAGGTGACAAAGAAAAGCTGAAAGCTAACAACTAATTTGGGGGTTGCAATAATACCCTTTCTTCTACAATTTTTGCATGACATTTTGGAATGAGTTCGCTTGCTTTTAGGTAGATGCCAAGGAAGAAGGAGCTATTAGGCATAATTTGCTCGGCTGCCAGTTTAACCCTGTAAAAATACTACAAAAGAAAGTTGGGAGGGGAAAAAAAAGAAAGATGATTTTGTCTAACTTAAATACATTATAAATGAGCAATTTAAAACGAACGAGTGGTACGGAATGAGTAGGCTTTTACAAAACGGAAGCTGATTTTGAATGATAGGAAAGTGACAGGGGAAAGAGGGATTTCATTGTCAAGAAGTCTGAAGAATGCATTTTCTTTTAATGTAAAATTGTAGTGGAAAATGATAAAAATAACTTTGCTCCCCAAATGTAGCTCAGGTATTGCCTATACTCACCTTGTATTACATTTTCATTTTTTTTCAGCTAGACATTCACCGTCATTATTCCCCGAGCTCGTTACTTAAATTGGAGTAAATGAACTTCACAAAAAAATGGAAAAGAGAAAGGCACGAAGGTAGAGAACAAGAAAAAAAATTACATTTCACTTAGAGGTATTTTTTTCACCTTAAATTACTAAGGGAAAAGGGGACGGAAATAATTACAGGAAAGAAAGAAGGGTAACAAGAGCGCAATAATGATGCTCGTTCAAAAAGTTATTTAATGCAACAATATAATACGACATTACTTTTGTGCTCGTTCGATGGTCCTATAAAGCATTATTTATTTTCACTCAGCTGGATGTCCTACTTTTTGATTAATGCCCAGAACCAGTACGAAACTCGTTATAGTACAAGAATAAGGGTTGCATATACAGCACTGGCCTCGCACTAGAATTCTTCTGGCTGACTTTCATTATTATTCCATCCTTGACAAGGTTACAATAATCCATTTTCCAAAGGAAGTGCAACTTTTTTTATAGGAGCCACCATCATCACATCACTGACTGGTTGAAAAAAAAAATTGAATGAGTGATAAAATTATGATTTTTTTCTTAATGAACCTCGTATAAGACGGGAAGGGGAGAGTTTAGTAAGCAATAAGCAATACGTGGGCGGGACATATGGATTTCTTCGCCACCCTGATTAAATTTGCATAATGCACTCATTCAACAAAAAAATCGTATGAATTGAGGAATAAGGGAGTAATGCAATGGGAGACGTCTTGTCCTACCCCTCCTGTCTGGGACTGATGATGAATTATTATTGCGATTAGGTAAACAGATATGCAGTGCACGTTACAAAAGGTTAATATCTCTCAAGGGGAAACTCGCGCAGGTGGTGGCAGACAAGGGCGACAAAAGTGAAGAGCAAGGGGGCACATGCATGCATATGTACTCCGTTGTGATTCATGAATCATGATTGCTAAAAATTACAAACGAAAGGAAAGAGTTTGTGAAAGTTGTAAGACCTAGAGGCACGGGAGGGTGGTGACAAACCCGGAATAGTAATGAGCTTAGGATTGAGCTTCATATTCTTTTCTAATAATAAGAAAAAAATTTTCAAATTCTATTTTTTTCCTCAGTAGAGATCCAAAAACCAAATGAAAACTGGCATGAGGCAGTGAGAATTTCACGATGTATTAGTACTAGAAACAGGAAAGAATGGATTCGTGCCGGGGCAATCAAAGTTAGTTTTTCATTGCTTTTTCCTGAATGGATCTGGCACAGATAATGGTTGTGCTGAGACTGATTGCGAAACGAAGATAAAAGCGGGCGGGAAGACTGGATGGATATAAAAATGAGTAATCACCAGTATCAGAGAAATCTCTAGGCACAAATTTTAATAGAAAAAACCTGGAGGGAGTAGGCTTCATGCCATGGTGCGCTGGAAATGAAACGGAGCGTATCAGCTGAAAATTAAGGAAGGAGGAAAATGTGGAGAAAAACATAAAATACGTTTTGAATAAGTAGAAAAATCTCCTCTAGTTTGGTTAAACACCAAAAAAGTGAAGTAACATAAATCCATGAATTTCACATGGAAAGTATAGTACTTCTAATGAATTTATGTATTTTCGCATTCAACCGTGTTTCAATGTGAAGAGAAGAAAGAATAAAGTAAGTAGTTATTTTTGGAATGAGATTTATTCATTCCAGCATCTCCAAACTAAAGCGGGAAAAGGAGAGGTTGTCGACAGCAAAAACTTTCTTTTTGAGAAAACAAAATCTGGGGCAAAGTGCAGAATAACAAGTGGGATAACCGCAAACATCGCTGCAATGCAACAAAAATGGAAAATGTAAGCTTTTTGCGAAAAAGGAGGAAGAATAATCAGCACACCAGTATTTCCCTCCAGTGGCTACCGTTATATTACTTTTATTTGCTTTTTTATGCTTCCAATTAGAGTAATGTATAATCATGATTATGACACTAGCGAGTTTTCTAGGAAAATGAAAAAAAAGTGAGGGAGTTTGAAAGTGAAGGACATTAGAACTTCCCTTGTGCCCCTGACACTACTACCGCTGCTAGTGCTCCCTCAACCCTTCCTTCGAGTACAAATTCCCACAACGTTTTTTGTCTAAAGTTACACAAACCCTGACTTCCCATTTCCACTTCCCGAAATCTTTTTTGTTCACCATGATTTTGGATTAGCGACTGGAAAAACAGGAAGACAAGCCTACGTAATATGAAAGGATATCATCGTTGCGGCATTTTGCAGTGGGAAAATCCATGTTTATTGCTCCACCTTAGTTGAGTGAATCTTATTATTACATTTTTGCACAAACTCCTTAATCCCATAGTTGTGACTTTCCTCTTAGGAATTTTCTTTTTATTTCAACACGTTTCCACTTTTATTCATTTTTTCTAAAGGGCAAAAACTTTTTTGTCTATTCAGTTTTTGAACATTACTCCGTGCGGAATAATCAAAATTCTAAACAAAAATTAAGAAGAGTCGTTTCTTTTTCCAGATATTTCAGAATGCGGCAGACTTATTTTTTTTGAGTGTACCTAAATTGGCGGAAAGCCCTCATTAATATGTGAATGTTTCTTTTGCAATTTCTTACTATCGTTAAGGACCCAGATGAGAAATAAAAATGTATATTATGATATTTTTTATTTTCATTCAATGTTGTATGTACAGAGTGTTTGCAATGGATTAATTTTATGCCTGATGTATAGCATGAAGATAGTGGATGTGAAGGAATTTCAGTATGAGCCAGAGCTCGTCGAGCATCTGCCCTTGTACATGTATCGATGGTTGTACGTGACCATCCCTGCAGCAAAATGGGACGCTTCTCTTCGGCAGACAAATTGGTAACAATGAAAAGATATAACATTTTTTATAATGTGACGGCGAGAAACGTCTTTTGCTGCACTACCAAATCGACACATGTACAAGCCTATAGTAAAACTGCCATAAGGGGCACATGGTCGACGAGCTCTGGTATGAGCTTTACAACGATGTCGATTTCCCGCCTCCCTAATATCACTCCATTAGACTCTCGCTAATACTTTTCCAATTTCAATAATAAGAAACTCTAAACTACTTCCGTTGTACACACTTGCATTGATTATTACCTAGGATTAGTTCGACTCTTTTGTTTTGTATTTGTATTATTAGGGGGATGTAAGATGAAGATTGGATAGGTCATTTAAATGTTAAGATGAGAGGAAGTAAATTGGAATATGCTATGCAGGCTATTATTTTTATCAGCAGCAGCATCGTCAATGAGGACCAATTCAAGTTTGAGATTACATTTCTTAGACTTCTTTTATTTCTCAGATTGAGAGGAAGCACTTTCATTCGTCCTTCCCTTTTCAATATACTTAAGCATATATTGGTCCAGGAGGTTCCAAACATTAGTCGAAGAGAAATCCGGAGTTTATTTCTCAAATTACAGTAGCTTTAGGAAATAGAAGAGAATCGAAAGGCTCAAGTGACCTTCTTCCTACCAAAGAAGTCGTATTAAATTCACTCTTGTAGTCTCGTTTTCTCTTTCCCCGGTCCACAAACTTTTTCATTTCTAGTGCACTAGACGAAACAGTAGAAGAGATTGGCTGAGTTAAAAAAAATGAATATCTGTACGCACGCAAAACAGTATTGCAGTGACTTCTTTATTGAAAAGAAAGAGTCCTCCAGATAAAAAAAAACTGTGAAAGGCAAGAAGCAATATTGCGAATATAAAGAGATTTTTTTTGTGTGGGAAGAAAGTTGAAGGAGGAAGTGATGTTGACCGTCTGTGACATCACATTAACATTCATATCCCCCAGTTTTCGGCAAATGCAACTCAACCAATTTAGGTAAATCTCTAGAACAGACATGAAAACAGCTCAATATCAATTATATAACAGCGACCCTAGTGGGGTAGGCATTATGGCTCGAGGAGCATTTTTTTTTCTTCAAGCAATCCATTTTTTGATTCTTTCGGACTGCGTAATGTAGGAAAAGTGGCTATGCACGAGTGAGTGAATGTCGCTTATTTCAGAAACCGATTGAACTGAACCATTTGCCATTTCGTTTTTTTTGTACCGACAAAGCTTAAAATCCAAGAACGGAGAAGGAAAAGTGAGTACATATATACATGCATACTACAGTTGGAGTGAGTATAGCATAAACAAGGGAATAAAAATGGCTTACTTCAATTTTCCCCTTCGAGCCTTAATCTAAACGCGCCCTACTTGTTTCAGAGGAACATTCCAGCTTCCAGTAATAGCAAGGAAAAGGCAACGGAATATAAAGCAGATTCTGAGAACTGATAACCAGTAAAAATAAGTCGAGTAGCAGGGTACCTAACCAAGTAGTCAACTGGCTTAGCGTCAATGTCATCTTCATCAGCATTGTAGCCTTCATGACCGTCATCAGCGTTTTTGTTCGCTTCGTCGTCTTTTAAACTGCTTAATTCTACTTTTCTTGGAAGCATTTTAACGAGAAAAGAAAACATGTCTGAAGAAATTCTAGAGAAGTTGTTGATGGGAAATGGCATTATGTCCATTTTTCTTTGTAAAAAACACTCGTTTAAAAATGGAACACGAAATTCTTAGAATGTCCATGACTTTTTAGGTATGATTGAAGAGATTCAAATGCTGAAAAAAATCAGCATTTAAAGGGCAGTGGGTAAAAAATGTTGATGAAAATCATCTTAACTTCAAACTATTCTTTATTGAAGGGCACTAGATTTCAAGAGTTAAAAATGATACATTTGAAATGGAAGTAAAAGATGTTTCATTATCTTGATTGATTTTTATTGTCAACGATTGAAATAGGTACCATTTCCATTTCAACTTACGAGATTTGAAAGGCAGAACTGAATGCTGAAATCACTTTATGTAGATTAAATTGTAGTCCCTTGAAAGTGAAACCAAATCATTTCATTTCCAAATGACACAACTGCACTGGAAATGCAGAATTTATGCATTGGAAATGTGATCATAGAAGCAGAAAGAACATGATAGGAAACCAAAAAGTATGACGATTATGCTAAGGTATTTGTGTAAGTGGAGCGTATTGATAGGAGACAAGGAGAAAGGAGGAGCATCCCGGCCGGTACTAATGTGATTGTGATGACGCAGTCAACATCTTTGTGGCTCCTCTTTTGTACTATCTTTGTCCTTTTTCCCCATGATGTTCCAAAACGAATCTACCGGAGAAAGTATTACATTTCATAACTTTTTGTAGTCAGTTAAAATTTTCATACTGTGTCACTTGTTCAACAGTTTATCCCAAAAATAAAGTAGGTAATCCGAATCCCATGATGATGCCTAACTGCCACTCATCTAAGAAAAGTTAAGATTTTACTTTAATGCAACGTTGTCTAACAGGAAGGAAACAAAAGTACCTACCTACTTATTTTATTTACCTCCATATTCAGAATTAGGGTACTGTTGAATTTGGACAATAAGTTTGTTGAATTGAATTTGTCCGACTTTTTTCTCCTCTTTCTTTTAGTTTTTTTTAAAGCATGACGTGAAAATAAATATGTGTGGGAGTATTTTCCTTATTGTTTGAAAACTTGTGTGAGTAGAAGTTGTGATGTAATGTAATCGGAGGATAAATTTTCTGCGAGAAAAATGGATGGATGGGTGGCGTATGAAATTTTGTTTGTTCCTCTTTTTATGTAGCATCTTTGGTTTCAACCCACATTGTCTGTAAAATAGTTGCCCAATTTTTATATTTTTTTCTTCGTTCTCTACTTACTTACTTGTTTTGTTGACTCTAGTCGTATGTACTTATTATGAAGTTCCTCCATCGAAATAAAAAAGCTGTGTAGTAAAATGGCAAAACAAAAAATGTTTTATTGTCTCGGGGTTTCTCCTCGTAAATTTATCTTATTTTGGGGAAGACTGAGAGACAAGAAGAGAAAAAAAAACAGGGTCAAACAGTCACGGGAAGACCAACAATATCGGCAACGACTCTTCTCTTCTTCACTCATTTTATAGAATGGGGACATTAAACTTAACTATGGAGGTTTGTTTTTTATAGCCAATATAATGAATACGACCAAGAGAAAATAAAAAAGAGTGAACAAAATAATGTCAAAAGTCTACTTATTTAGTAAGTAAAAAGAATGACAATGAAGACAAGACGAGAAAGAAAGACGGAAAGTTGAGAACATGCGTACGTATTTTTTTATTCTTGTTCTTCTTTTTCTGCTGACTCCAAACTCAAGAAAAACTTTTTGATGTTCCCTTTACTGATAAGTACTTTTGGAGAGTTTCGTCTTCCAATNGCAACGACTCTTCCCTTCTTCACTCATTTCATAGAATGGGGACATTAAACTTAACTATGGAGGTTTGTTTTTTATAGCCAATATAATGAATACGACCAAGAGAAAATAAAAAAGAGTGAACAAAATAATGTCAAAAGTCTACTTATTTAGTAAGTAAAAAGAATGACAATGAAGACAAGACGAGAAAGAAAGACGGAAAGTTGAGAACATGCGTACGTATTTTTTTATTCTTGTTCTTCTTTTTCTGCTGACTCCAAACTCAAGAAAAACTTTTTGATGTTCCCTTTACTGATAAGTACTTTTGGAGAGTTTCGTCTTCCAATCTACTTTTATTTCATTTTTCAATAAAATGAGGAGCACACAAAGTGGATAACGTTTTTTAAAGCGCTCGGTGTATCCGATTTCTGTAAAATGCGTGTAAAAGTCGTACTCCCACTCCCACTTTTGAAATTTTTCTAACGTTAGATGAGCAAAACTTAAATGAACTGATTGTTCTGTCAATATTTCTGCGGGATAAGACAAATTGCGAAAAACATTATTTTTCCTTCTATGAATGTGTTTTGCACAGCAGAGGAAAAACTGTATCTTTCATTTTTCTCTCATTTCCGCTTCCTGTTTACACGCTGTTTACAGTTGTTAGGAAATAGAATTGAGGGTAACTGGAGAATCCGTTTTCTACACCTGTTTTATTGCTTATTATTTGCTCATGTCGCGCAAAAAGTATACTTTTCA
>JAHZMX010005489.1:0-14780 GCA_027743895.1 Seira musarum
CAAATGACCTTGGAAGCAGTCAAAGGGGACAGGACTAAGTTTTTGTAAATTAGAAACGTCGATTAACAAAATATAAACTGGATTTATTATCAAAACTTTCTTTCTCTTACAATGCTCGTCAAGAATCTATCGATCTCATTTCAATAAATATAATTTGATATCGAATAAATGAATTTAAATGGTGCACTAGTGCACATTTAAACAAAAATAAAATATTTCACAAAATAACCCATTTTCGTAACAACTATCTCCATAATGATCAATCCCCTAAAGTCATGTTAAAGCTTCCTGTCTTGTCGAAGACCTATTGTTTCCGTTATTAACATTGCTTTGTTGTTGAGTTTGCAAATCTTCGTAATACGCCTGAATTGCATATTTCTGCTTTGGTCCTAGAAGTACATGAGGTCTACAAGAGTACATGTGCTGCACGGCTTGCATTGGTGTCCAACAATTTTTCTAAATAAATAAAAGTGAGTCGACGAAAATTAAATGCAAATTTTGTTTCGTATCTAAAGTGTGGTTTCGGAGTTCAGTTGTGTTTTATTGTACCTGCATTAAGTAGCACGCAACAAGTGTCGCACTTCTTGTCCTTCCAGCCTTACAATGAACATACACGGTAGCCCCGTCTCCAATGTTCGAAACTTCATTGATAAAGCTAACTCCTTGTCTTAGTTTGGCTTGACAAGGCGCCTCAAAAATGTCACGAGTTGGCAATTGCAAAAACTTTATTCCATGTTGCGCCCAACCGTTTTGATCATGTGAAAATAGCCAAAGTTCGTAATTCTCGTTCATAGAAATGACGCCTCGAACATCCTCTTGCTTTTTCAGATTATCCACCATTCCACGGAATGGGAGGGCCCCCAAGATAACATGTTTATCTATTCTATCGTACCAACGCCGGCTGCTGACACGAGCCATTAGAATGTTGTACAGAAGGGTGGGATAAAATGATATTCTGGCAAACATTTTGATGCCGAAGATCTTCAATGGACCCGCAGGTTTCGGAGGAGACGTTGGAAAATCAGACTGTACTCGGGGTGTAGCACCGCCCGGAAAGCTGGGGTCTGGAAAAAACATTTCTATTAATATCTGCCAAAACGTCTTAAGCATTTTGGTTTTTTTAAACGGTCAATAAAAAACTTTTAAAATGGTATTATTAAAACTCGAATAAAAAAATGAAGCAAGAGAGAGAAAAAGAGCTATCAAGACAGAAGAATTACCAAAACCAACTAAAAACTTACTAGACCCTTTTTTATTAGCGTGATCCATAATTCCGTGTGAGGTTATTAATTCATTTACATTTCAGCATGAGCCATCATATCATGTAGAAAATCCAGTCTTTTAACGAAGCCTTTGCTAGAATAGAATGATAAATGAAAGAATAAAGATTGAGATATGTTATTAGTGTAAATGATTCTAGTGCTGTATAAAAGTCATGTATACAACGAATTCAATTCGATATTGCTTCAAGTTCCAGAAATTGGGCAATCTAATTCCCACAGTCCCAATTATGTATGTCTAAATTATTATAATGGGCAGAATTTTGTTTTTTAAGATGTGTGTGGTTTTAATAGAGGATGTGAAGCACTTAACAACTGCAATGATTGCCAACAATTGGAATTACACTACGCTGTCAAAAAAGATACATACATACAACTCAGATTTCACAAATGTCCGACAAGTTAGTAACTCCATTTCGTTCAAGCCATTGTATTGTTATGTAGTTTTAAATGTTTTGTATTCAGGTAGTTTTTTCTTGATGAGCACCTCCACCGTTAAAATACATAATACAAAAATTAAGAATTTTATTTCTTACTACAATATTATAGAGTCCATAAAAGATACCGCAAGTTCCAACTTCCAAACAACGTGTGTGCCGTCAACGAAACTCTCCTGCTCAGTCAGATGGTAGGCTCATATGATGATCTTGATGGGAATGGAGCTGATGATGATAATGAAATTACTAGCGTAATGTATGAAACATATATTGTTGTAGATGTAATGCCAGCCAGAAGAATATGGGATATCTTTTCAATCCGAACAGCGTAATCGGTCTTGGTCTCTGATGAAAAGATCATGTATTTTGAAGGGAATCAAAGTTGGGTAAATACCTGAACAAAATAACCCGTTAGCAAGATAAATACATACATACCTACATTAGATGCGCGTATGCATATACGAAAAAATTAAGCCCTCGGGTTAGAAAAACCAACACGAAATGGCAGAATATTGAGATTTGATACGAGAAACAAGTACGTGTAATGAATTTGTAATTGTTTATCATAGAACTTTTTTTTTGCCATGCATATTCGAACTTTCGAACAGGAAAATGAATGCGAAAATGAAAATACGTATACGTAGCTTGTAGAGATCATGATCTCTACAAGCTTGAGACATCTTATTCGGATGATCGACACAATGTCCCAAATGACAATTGGCACGAGTATGATGTCATGGCCCGATTAATAACGACAAACATCATAGTCATAGTCCAAAGTTGAGCGAAGCTTATTCCAATGCCAAGTAAATCGTTGGGGGCGGGGTAATGGAAATAACGTAACAATGATGACAACGAAGGTTTTGGATCAAATAGCAGTACAAGTAAGAGCGGAAACAGAAACAGTTGGAGGAAGCCAGGAACAACTAATGTGGCAGTGAAAATGGAAACAGTAGGTCTGTTGTATGGGCCGCAGGTGACTCCCGAGGTAGGAAACAACAAAGAGAAGGGCCAGTTTCAGTTAGACTTTCATATTGGAAAAACGGGCATATATTCAGTTCATTCTTTGAAGTTTGTCTGGATGATTAATATTTAAAGAATGGTGTTGATTAAACTTTTTTTGCTATTGCAGGAAATTTACACCAATTATCGATTTACCAAGAATTGCCCTTCATGGATGGATGACTACTTTTTTAAACGTAGACTTACTTCTATACCAGCAATTTTCTTTTGTTGCCGTTTTATTGTTGATTCTTGTTTAAGTATTATGCTTTGTTTTCCTGATTATGAATATTTGTATGATTCATTCTTATGTGTTTGTCATAAAAAGTACATATGTAAAATATTAGATTGAAAAAAAATATGAGCAAGCTTGATAATAAAAGGAAATGTATTGCATTTGAACTTTACACAAGCACAATGCAGATCATGCTACATAATAAAACATAATTGTAGCTAAAACCAAGATACTAATATTAACAAACAATCCAGTTTTAACAGTTGCAACTACTCCGCTAAGTACGAAGAGATACTAATATTAACAAACAATCCAGTTTTAACAGTTGCAACTACTCCGCTAAGTACGATCATGATATAATCGTTCATTCATGGCTGGTTTGGTAAATATTAAATGAGCAAAAAAATTCAAAAGATGTTAGGTACTATGGTTCTTACTCTTACAAAAAAAGAACCTTTGACGATTTTGGAAAGTTCATTTCCTGTTTTGTTGCACTTTCTTTCAAAACTGCTTACTGCGTCATAATTTAATGCTCGAAATCCAACGGGTACGCTAAGCATGGCTGATTCAATAAATGACATAATGCGCCGCACTCCGCGAAAGTCCCTCTCCAGATTTACTGTTGCGTCAAATGTGTTGTACGACGAACTGCGTAAGGAACAATTTCTTATGCGAAGTCACAATCGTCTTCCTGTGCATTCCGATGACTTTGAAACAAAAAAGCAAAGGAGTCAACTTCTCAAAAAGAAGACCATTCATGGCTCCCTGGAGAACTTAAGTAAGGTTGGATATGATTACAAGACGGAGTGGAAGCATTCTCATTCCTCTGCTCACCCGGATTCATTGGCAAACCAGATGGTAACCACTCCAAGACCGACAATAAGGATTTTTGATGGACAAAACCCAGTATTAGATTATAACATCCCTCCAACTCCTGCACCAAGAATTCGGCAGAATACTATTGTAGGGACCAGTGACATCATTACAATGACCGAAGTCATAAGTGAGATGAATATCAAAGAAAATGGGGGTGGAGACTATCTTAC
This sequence comes from Seira musarum, assembly GCA_027743895.1. Lineage (NCBI taxonomy): Eukaryota > Metazoa > Arthropoda > Collembola > Entomobryomorpha > Entomobryidae > Seira > Seira musarum. The sequence continues at coordinate 4,001 of JAHZMX010005489.1, forward strand.
GACGATCACACCAGGGACTCATCATCAATACAATATTGTGGCGAATAATGACTCTCACAGTACGGATGATGAAAACTATCAAACTCATATTACGGAGAAAGCTTCTGAAGAACATAGTTCCCTATCCGCAACTTTGAAGGAGCAGAAGAAAAGATCAATTCTCTACAAAACCCTTTACGTAATTGTTTTTAAGGCCCTGAAAAAGCGTTCGTTCCAACTGTTGGAAACGGAGAAAATGTTGAGACAACGCAGAGAGGAATGTGCGGCAAGAATAATTCTGCATCATCTGCTTCTGTAAGTGAACATTGTTAGGAAAGATGTAATCAACCACCATTTCGGGGACACTTTACATTCTTTCTTTCCTTCCTTTCAATCCTTCAGTAACTCCTGGAAAACCACCAAGGGTCAGGTGACTGCTGTTACCTGCGAAAATACTCAAATGCATAAAACTGTGAGGCCATTAAAGTTGAATTACTATTTCCACCACCAAATTATTAATTATATCTAATCTTATTTGACTCTCTTGTCTCCCGTAGATTGACAATCAAAATTTGCAGCTCAGCATCATTCGAAAAATGCAAGCAATTGAGAAAGAAAAGACCACTGTGGTTCTGCGAGATTATAATGAAGTGAAAATGAAGTACCATCAAGCTGTACAGGACAATCAAGCCATCAAAGAAGTACTTGCTCTGCATGGCAAAATACATAAAGCTTAATTAGCGAGTAATGTAATGTAATTATACTCGATAAAAATCTAATTATAGGAATACGCCAAAGTCCTGAGTGAAAAACGCGGTCTGGAAAGACACCTTGAAATTTTACGGGACGAACACTCACAATTAAGTGTGGACCTACGCATTAAATTAGATAAGAAAGAGATGTTGCTTCGTAGTATGGAAATGGATAGGCTTCGTGCGGAAAAATTTTCCCTTGAAAATGAAAAATTACTCAAAGAGGTCGAGTTCATTTAACTGTAGTTATCATCTACAGTCACATATTAACTTTATGCTCTGTCCACCCACAGGCAGATAAAAACAAAACGAAAATTGAGGAATTAGCGGCAGAACAGGCACGTTGGCAAGAGAAAGCCATGCAGTGTGAATCACTGTGCACTCAACTGAAGTTAGAATTCCAAGAGAAACTGGAAACATTTGAGAAAGCAGTAAAGGACAATGAAGATTTCACAAAGCAGAGAGAAATATTGGAATTGTAAAGGCGAATTCATGAAATTTCGGCAATCTATTGGTGTTTTGTACATAAACATATTTTGCAAATTCGTTTGAAATTTCAACATTTTAGATCAAAAAATAAACTGGAGAAAGAGGTGGATGAAGCCAAAGCAAAATTACAGGAAAGCATCAAACAAAAAGAGAAAATCGAGAGTGCTTACACAGAGTGTAGAGAGGAGCTAGATGATTTAGAAGACCAAGTTCAATATCTTCAAATTACGTTGAAGAAATACAAGTAATTCAATTCAAAAATAATTTGCATTTTTTTCTGTATGGAATAATGGATTATGCATACATTATCGCTTCAATGCAGGAAGGAAAATGCAGAAATCCGTCAGAAATTGTACAATTGTACGCTTAGAAATGTTCAGAAACGTCGGATGTGGGGATCTGCGCTTTACTTTTTAGTAAATCCCAATAGAGGCCTTCAAGAGACTGTATTTTGGAAGTTCGGAGATGGAAAGGCAGAGACAACAAGTGCCAAAAAATGAAGAAGTGACTACAAGCTAACAGCTACATGTCCTCTTTAATGCATCTTTATCGTAATGCCCCATTGGGAAAATCGACAAAAAATTAATGATTTTTTTAGAATCTAAGATGTAGCAAAGTTTTTCAGATATTTGAAAAGCCTAAAAACGATGAAGTACAATATATATAGATTGCAAGTTTCTTATTATATGAATGCCACAAGTTTTATAAACTTAAAAAGTAAATGAATTTGCTCATAGAAAAAAGTCTCAAAACTTTTATCGCTATCAAAAGTGCTACCATCGGTTTATTTTATTTGTCCACATTCAGGTATACAACGCTTATTAGGTAATAATTACTTGCTTATTGTGTCAGCATGCACAGTTAAAACGCCTAGAATGTCATTGTTATACGATGGTACAAGAAATCCATTACAAGTATTAAAACGGATTACAATAATTATTGCTACTTCGTCTGTGGCTACTCGATGACTTTGATTTGATTAAAAATATTCTAGTCCGTGACGTTCGGTTTGACTATGTACTACCAGAAAACCTTTTGAATTTGAACGCTACTTGAAAAATCCTCTTTAATATTTTTCACTTTAATTAATTCACTTTTCACTTTACCAACTGATGTGCTGTAACATTTCTGGAAGTATTCAGAAACTATTCTTTTATTTCATCGTTAGGAAGTTTAGACCATTAAAATATCTGAGTTTAGATGCAACAAAATGGTGCTTCTAAAATTTTCTTTATGCACCGACATAAAGATCTTTTCGTGAAGATGGATTGTCATCTATAGACCGTTAATGTTGTTGAATCTATTCATAGTCAATCTGGAATGATACATTTATTAACTTTGATGGAATCGTTTTTCTCCAAAAAAATAACGGTTTCACATAACTCTAATTTTGATCCTTATCGTACGTATTTTAATGTTCGTCACGAATAATTTATGCAGAGCTCAACATTAAGTATGCTTGTTATCGTTTTCAACCAAAAGCCAGACCATCAAGTACTTTTTCCATCAACCATTGAGCCAAAACCATTCCAATTCTGCAGATGGTGCATACATTTGAAAAATACATGGTTTAAATCTATATTTTAGTGTTTCATATTTGTAAATTACGTTGTGGTTATTATAGTTTCGATATTTTTATCCATACAATATTGCGACAATATCTAAAAGTAATATATTCCATTCAACATGTTATATGCTTACAATTACACTATAATAATTGAAGTTTAAATGGAAATGTTGATTTTTTTGTTAATATCTACTCTACAATTAGCAAATCGATGCACGAATCAGGCAATACCCGTATTGCCATGCTATAGAAGCAACCGGCAACTATTACATAGCGATAGATTGACAATTAGAAAAAATAATATTCTTTCAAATAATCTTTCTCATTAATTATAATTTTCTCTAAAATTACGTAATAGGCGATTTTTTTGTCAAACACGGAGCCAAGCCGTACGTATTCAAAATTCCAATGAGCTATTCTTGGTAGTTGCCTTCCAATTATGTTGTATGTTAATAGCATGCATCATGTACAGTATCACTGTTGGAAAAATTTGTCCTCAAGCTCATCAAACATCCCTTTCGCAGAAATGGACTTTTAATTCTCTTTTTGTGATAGTACCTGTTTGTAAACATTTTGAAAAGAAATCCTTCATTTCTTGTTTAAAATAACATGTATAGTTCGTCACATTCATTTAACACTGCTTCAGCTCCTGTATTCCTTGCAATTCCTGTTGGGATTTAACAGTTTGTTACATATTGGGATGTTCGCCCACGTACAAACGATAGGCACTGCCAGAGTGAGCTTTTTCGTATACGAAAAAATCACATACATTAACGTAGAATTACCAAATAATGTCGACAAAGCTTCAGCACCGAAAATAGGCCTGTGTTAATTCAGCCTGAAAATGTATTGTTCTTTAGACGCGTGCGATCACAAAACAAATATGGAACTAAAATTACAAAAGTACATAATTGGAGGCTGTTTCTAACCGCGCTGCCCGTTAGTTACAATAAATGAAATGTAATTTTATTTAAACGAAAGCAATATAGTATGTATACCTAAAGTGGTCGCGCCTACTTTTACTCGGCGGATCATCCGGTTAACCGTTCGCTTGGAAGTTAATTAATAAATTGATAATTAATTAAAATTAGTCATAAGACTGACTCTCTTGCTGTACGATTGTTATTCTTCGGGGGCTTTTTAACGGCAAAGTTTGAGTATGTGTACACTGACAGGGAGAGCTGAGTTCGGGAACTCGATTCGAATCGAACGGAATCAAGCCGAGGTGCTTTTTAATATACCTGGCTATTAACTTTTGAGGTCGATGCTGCCATTCATTCAAAACCTCCTTTTGCGCGAGAACCTGGGAAAATGCAAGAAATGAAAATCAATTACCCTTATGTAGGATATGTCATAAATACATCTTTTAGTGTTAGTTACATAAAAGAACGAAAATGACAGGAAGGAACTAAGTTATAGTGATACTATCCAATATTGTGTGAATATCAATATAAGTTCAACTTCAGCAGTAACAAAAATAAATCTAACCTTCGTAAAAGTCATCAGTGCACATGGTCTTTCCCAAGACAGTATCATACGGGTCATCGCACTCTTTTGAAAGAGAAATCAATTCATCGCAAAGCCGCTTATCCAGTTTGCTTGTTCGTCGCACTTTCTTTCCAAGAACGGTCTATTTACGTTAAATCAGTGTAAGTGTATAATCAGCCAGCAAAGTGTTTAAATACTCTCATGCAAGAAATGTACTAATAACTTACCAGTTCCTGGTACGGTTTCAGATCCGCGTTAAGTGCCTCTTCGGTAATTATCACGCTACCACCGTCAATACCAATCCCTCCACAAGTTCCAATCCTGAAAAAGACCGGATCACTTACCTTCGAAAAAAAAAGTCAAAATTATCTTATACTTCGCATTAACCCTTTTCATTTTTTTATTAGGTCAAGTATAAAACGACATACCTTCGCATGGTACATGAGCTTGATTAATTCGTGAAGAAGAATTGACACGGACGGCACGCCCATTCCATGCTTTAAAATTAAATTTAAAAATAAACATAATGCTATAAAGCCGTAATCGTTCAATATTTTTCGGGAAAATAATGACGCTATTGGTATTGGTGGAAAATATATTCATAGTTTTAATGATTTACACTGATGGACAAAACAGGTCCAGTTTTGAACATTGCATATCGGTATGAGAACTGGCTGATGTCAAGGAGCTGAGTTCCTGTTGGTATCTTGTAGCCGATCTCTTTCATAATGAAATACGCAAATTCTTCCATTCGCTTAGGAGTTCCTCCTATGCAAACAAACTATAGAGGGAAATAATAAAAAATGAATGCGAGATACGATTGATAAAAATGAAACCACACATTTTGTCCAGATATCAATGAAAAGGTAAGTGTATTTATACCTTTACATCATGAAACATCTCTACAAGGTCATGAGACTCACTACCGAGTGCCAGATGGTAAAGAATGTCTTGGTCCCTAGAAATTAGCAAATTCATTTCAAGGTTTGGAAAAAAGAACAATAAATATTGCATATAGCCCCATAACCGTTATTCAATTGGTCTCCGGAAACGAAAAACTACCGAGTGCCAGATGGTAAAGAATGTCTTGGTCCCTAGAAATTAGCAAATTCATTTCAAGGTTTGGAAAAAAGAACAATAAATATTGCATATAGCCCCATAACCGTTATTCAATTGTTCTCCGAAAACGAAAACATGACAATCTTACTTAAATACATAAGTAATGCGTACTTTATCTTGATAATTTTTTGTTGGTCTTTTGTTAAAAACATGAGATAGTATAAATAAGTGTCTCTTAAATACTTAATGATAAATACTTAAAATTTCGAGGCCGTCGGTATATGGCGGGGCATATTGATCATCTATATTTGTCAAAGAAAAATATTTAAAATTCGCTTTTCTGACTTACATAAAAGTAATGTGCGGATTTCGAAGTTTGATGGTTCCATTGGCACACCTGGAATTTCCAAAAATAACATAACCATTACTAAATATATTTTTGGAGAGACACATTTTAGGTATTTCTGCTGATCTTATGTTAAATCACGAAAGTGATATTTTTAAGGTTCTTATCTATGTTTTAAAGCATTATGTACGTATTGTTTCCATTTCATTATGTTTTATATCGTTTCCTACTTCTCCTTCTTCTTCTTCTTCATCGTAATTAATTGAACAGACCAGAACTCACGTCAGAAAGAAACTGAGCTAACCAAATATTGGAAACAAGGACGCGTATTTTTATTTTTGTTTGAATTTTCTCTAATGCAACATGATGCAGATGTTCAATATTTAATCTTTTGTACCCAACTGCTTCCCCATTTGAATATTTAATACATAATCCGAATAATAACAGCCATTTGTTGAAAAAGCACGCGTAGACCGTTCGACATAACCAGCGATAAAAATTGATTTATAATCATACAACACTGATAATGCTTCAAAAAGTCTTGAGATCAACCCAACACCCAACCCAAACCAACCCATCCAAAATAGGAATGAAATGAGAATGAAGCTTTTACAGCTTGACTCGGCCATTTTGATTAATTAAGAAGTACTATATAAATTCTAAACTATAGAGAAACATTGTTCCATAATTTCATTCATTTGAAAGTGGTGAAAACTCATAATGCCGAATTTATCAAGATATATAGGGCATTTATATGCAAAGGCAAACATAGACTCATAAGTGGTTACAGTCAAATATCATTTTAGTTTGGACGACCGAAATTAATGAAATTAATTTTTGAGCTTCCTAGCATGACATGCCGCGCAGTTTAGTTTTCCTATTACTACGTCGCACGCTTCTCATTTTATTCGTTTGTGTCAGGAAAAGTGGTTGTGAAGATGAAACGTAATCAAGTCATGCGATCCGAGTATATTATTATGTCTGATTTTATTAACTACCTAGTTCTGAGTGATTTAATCGAATTATTCTCCAAGTGTAATTTTACTTACTCCTCGTCTCCATCAATTTCAAGAAGTGAAGGCTCCATGCTGAAATTTGAGTGATCCTTGTCTATTTCGTTGGAGTTTCTTCGAGTACCACTTTCTTCTTCGTTTTCTTCGAAAAATGTTTTTTCTACTTCTTTTCCCAGCTTCTTCTCACTATCGTCTTGGCAGAAAGGTCTACAAACAAGAAAGAGGAGGTTGCATGATCAAATACCTATATATATAAATGTCTTATAGTTAGCGCAATTCCTGTATAATTGTATATGAAGTAAATGAATATATTGCAATCACAATTTCATCATAAAAAGAGAAGGATTTTGTTGTAATGGGTCCTTCACACCAATTCAGGCTAAAATATAATTTTTACGATTCATGAAACACAATGAGAATGTACGAGGGTTTCATGCAAAAAAGGAACAGGAGAAGGAATAATAGCAACAGCTCAAGTTTTTTTATAACATAAACAAGGAAAGAAAGTGTTTTTTCTTTCCTTGGAAAGTACATACATATCTTATATGATGTTGGAATAAATATAGATTTTGAATTATATAGAACAAAATTATGTATGTCCAGATGAGCATATGGGCCAATAAAGTTTTGCTGCGGGATATAAACCGCACGGTCGGATTAAGAATGAATGGCTTTATCTAAGCTTGCTTTTCTTATCGCTGTTTCATCTTATTCTCAATCTTCCATAAACCCAAGAAGAGCCATTTTGTGTATAACTGTGGCCATGTTTCCTACTTTTAGATATTGGTGTAACTGGTACGTATTTAATCATCGAAGGGGCAATGAGATAATTTTTTATGCAACTCGTCAACGGACACAGAATCTAAGAGTCATATTTTCTTACGGATTGCACAGCTTCTGACAAAGCCTAGCATTATTTTAACAAATTCCAATAAAATATAAGCCTTGTACCGCAAATAAGAACAACGGAACTTCATTTTATCTCTTGGAAGAAATGAAAACGGATAAGCCTTTAGGGGAAGCAAACAAAGTGGAACACTTTGGACTTGACTGCGCTAGCTAGCGATCCAAGGATATGCTTATTATGCCTTTCTCTTTTCTTTACATGGCTTACTCCTGCAATATCTTTTGTCTTTGTGTTCTAAATTTCACGCCATTTCTTTTCTTGTGTTTTTGGATCAAATCAGAGATTTTGGGTTATAACTTATAAGGATAACAAGAGCAACATTATGTAGACAAGAAAAAAATTCTATCATTACTGGGTTTCTACATAATTACCTGCAAATGTGTGTTGCAAAACGTTATCACATTTGAGTTATATCGTTCAAAATTAAAAATTGAAAGCTTTTTAATGTATGAAGTATTTAAATAAATATGTTTGTTTCAGACGAAATGTAATGGATAATGTGTTGCAAAACGTTATCACATTTGAGTTATATCGTTCAAAATTAAAAATTGAAAGCTTTTTAATGTATGAAGTATTTAAATAAATATGTTTGTTTCAGTCGAAATGTAATGGATAAATTGGAAGGTTCTTACCAAGATCTTTAAAAAGAAGTCACATGAACAAGAGCAAATCCACAATATCTGATTTTAATAAAGCTATTTAACAAAGTTCATATGTTCACTACGCACTAAAGAAATTGGTGCACTCCCTACTCCCTCCACGAAAAAAACTCTCTTGATTCTTGAGTACCACAAGTGCTTATTTTATCGAATGTGGAGTACCCTATACGACTATCGTTTTGAGGAGAAAAGTAGCACAAAATTGGAGAGAAAAAAAAAGTGTGTTAGTGAGCCAGTCTATCTAAATATCCAGTGGCACAGATCTTGCAACCAAGTGTCCTGCACGAGCTGGAGAAGTCTACTAAAGCAAAGTAAGGAAGAACAGAGTGTAAATATATAGAGGAAAGACGGAATGAGAAAAAGCCATTATTTTTCTCTGCGACTCCGTGAGTGAGTATTCTCACTTTCATTGCAAGTAAGACCTTGCATTGGATGGGATAATATGCATTCAAATCAAATACATACTCTGGCTGGCCTGACTTCACCACCACCATTTGCCATACCACTGACTTCGAGGCAACTGGACTGAAACGAGACACACCTACCACAAAAAAAATCATATATACACCGTTTTCTATAAGCTTCTTTGCCCCAGGAAGCAATTCTTGGGGATCCCACTGGAGAAAAAAGCCCGTTTTTTGAGCTGAGTGAATGCGTTTGTCTTTGTTTGATAGGCATGAAAAATGAGATTGGGAGAAAGCGCTTATTTTACCTAAAAAGCATTTTTCCTGCTTTCACCACAACAGCAAAAGAGAAATTGTATCAAAATGCTTTCACTTCACATTGTTCGCATATTTTCATTCCAATCGATATTTGCCAAACATCGAAGAAAAGCTAGATTAAAAATGCAGGCTCGACAACAACGTTTGAACAAGCTAAAAGCTATTCTGGAATAATGGTGACGAAAAGCAAATGAATGATTCATTTCATTAATCATATGCATCTTGCATATTATCCTGGGCTTATAAGACAATGGAGTTGGTTTCTTTAATGTCTGCGGCGGTTTATGCCCGCATTGATTAAATTATAATGCTAGTTACTGTGTATTTGCATCAAACCTTAAACCGTACATGAGATTCAGATAGAGCTGAGTCATAGCCTACACACGGGCAGGTGAAAGTCTCAGTTAATTATTGCGGAATATAATACTTAATTGATTTAGGTTCCAGTCCCTTTGCATCATTAATTCTAAAGAGTTGTAGGTGGAGAGTATGGTTACAATTTGTATGTACGTATGTGTTGAATGCTGTCAGCAGCAGAAGTATAAAACGTTAATAGTTTCAGACTTTTATTTTCAAAAAATACACAAACGTCTGTAATACTTTAGAATCCATCACACGAATACTTTTTTTCAACTAAAGAAGATAAAAATTCGAGCAAAACAAAACTGATCTTTACACTTAATACACAAGCATCAAACAATTATCAGGAATAATAAAAAAATCGAGGNAAATACACAAACGTCTGTAATACTTTAGAATCCATCACACGAATACTTTTTTTCAACTAAAGAAGATAAAAATTCGAGCAAAACAAAACTGATCTTTACACTTAATACACAAGCATCAAACAATTATCAGGAATAATAAAAAAATCGAGGTATAATTAAATAACAATAATAAAAGTAATTTTCATACACAGATAAAGCCTAATTCAAATAAATTACTGGTGAGATAGTGCTCAATCAAGGCCAGCAGACAAAGGAGATGAGTGAGTGCAACTAAAATGCTACTGAGTACCTGGAGGAGAAAGTCCCAACTGACTGAATTTCCTTTACTCCACAAATACAACCACAAACGTTATGCTCATGCGGACAGGGCGAAATTTCTTGTTCAGGCTGGCGTTGAGAACTCTGAATCATTTCCCGTCAACGTTTCCCTTTCCTGTTAAAATGTCGAAATCGAAACTAAAAGTCAGAAAAACTCACATGTCACAAGTTCTTTTCATTTTTTTTCGACGCGATAATTATTCCCTGCTCACATTTAAAGTTTAAAATAAGACCGGAAATACTTACTTCTACACAGCCGCTCTATCCATACTGATTAATTGAACGAACTGATTACAACTCAGGTGCATAAACTGCACTCGCATATAAAGTCCCGACTTCATCTGCAACGAATTAAGTCCAAAACCACGCTAAAAAATGAAATAAAAATTCATACTTCAATTATGTTTACAAGTTTGAAGTTTAGTAAACCAAAGTGAATGACATTGGAAGTATTGACATAAAATGTCAACAAGGCTTTACTTTATGCATTATTACATCAGATCTTGCTATAAGCAATTTCGAATCAGTTTTGCTCATAAGAGGTGTCAGAAGTATAAATCATCATTTGTTTGGTTTGAGAACTATTTTCTATACAACGTCAAGACTCAATCAACCATGCAAATAATATACCTACCTTGTAGTTAACGACCGCATTTGTCCATTCGTAGTCAATGATCTTAACGGCCAGAGAACATTATATTTCACTCCGGATCATGGTCGGAGGAATGCCGTCGGCAGTCCAGAGACATTCTG
>JAHZMX010005490.1:0-24251 GCA_027743895.1 Seira musarum
AAGTGCCAACGGGTAAAGAAAGTGAAAAGCAAGCAGAGAAAGAAATTGACAATTCAACCTCAACTTTGTCAAATGATTTGATTTCGAAAGACACTAGTGACGCAGCTGTACCAGCGACAGCCGAAGAAACAGAAACTGGGGAGAAGAAAGCAAGCGAGGCTGACAGTTCGGAAATAGATAAAGAAATTCAAAGTGAAAACATTTTATCATCATCTATTGCACCTAAGCAGACAATGTCTACAGACACCCTAGCATCACAAACTGCGACAGAGGATGTTGAAAAACATGTACCCACTCAAACTGAAACTGACGTAACGATTACGGACAAAGGAGAAGCTTTCGAACAAATAGAAAGTGAAGCTAATGTATCGAAACCAGCTCCTTCTGAAATATCAAAATTGCCCGGCGAAGCAGAAGAGATTTCACAGGTAGTACTGGAATCCGCTACTACAGTGATTTCTACCGTGACGCCTGTAGAAATAAATGAAAGTCAGCGAATTGAAGCAATGGAAGTTACTGAATATACCGAACCCAGAATAGAACTTATGTCATTAGAAAAGGCGACGGAGAGATCGTCAAAAGAACCATCTAAACCGTCTTCTTCTGTAGATAGCGTTTTAAATACGCCACACAAACAAAAACCGAGCCTGGACGAGAACCAGAGCGTTACAACCACCGACAAAATTAGTGAATGCATCGCCCGCAGTATTGATCTTATTGATGCCAACGACAGCGAACTTATGGAACTGGGAGAGCATTGGGACGGTCCCGTTGCTTCACCACGATCTCCAATATCTCCCACTCAAATGTTCCTGAATATATTCCCTTTACTTCCAAGAGAAAGTTCAACTGTGGAGCAACACCAAAGTCAGCCACATACATCGCAGTCGCAGAACCCTCACGTAACTGGTCCGAGCAAAAGTGCCAGTCGTTCATCCTTCTTCATTGATGCTATGCTCCCAGAGGATCATTCCATTCCAGGCGGAAACAGTCTCATGCATGACAGTTTAGAGTTGACTGTTGCATCTTCGTCTCAAACACAACAATGTCTAGCTTTAACACCTCCTCAATACTCAACTTCTGTTAGTAATCAACAACCCTCAAGTCCTTTTTCATTTTCAAACAATTATTACTGGACTCATCCGGCTTCAACGAGTACCTTCGACTACACATTGGATTATCGTCCAACCTCAACTTCCTCTTCGATCGCTGCAACTCCATTGTTTTCTACCATCCCTGCTACAGTTCCATCAACAACAATATTTACAACTTCCTCTGCTCCTTCCACTTCTAAGGTTGCACCAATTAGCAAATCTTCCTCCACCCCAAAGACTACCGCATCCACTTCTTCAGCATCTTCTCGATCCAGCAAAGTTTCAAAAGCCAGTCAGGTTTCTGCCACCTCAACCACTTCCTCTGCGCTTTCTAAACCAACCACCTCGTCTACCCTTGACATTAGTACATCTCTCTTGTCCTTTTCGCGTAGTTCAAGTTCTAGGTCCACCGCAAGCACGGTAGTAACAACAGTCTCGACTATTTCTTCGACAAATGTGACATGGACTCTGACAGCGCCTTCGCAAAGTGCCAGTAACGCTATCACATCAGGTTCGCAAACACACCACCCACATCACCACCACCATCATCATCAAATTAATCAAAACCAGTCAAATGCGCAAATATCCCAATTCCCATCAACGAGTACATGTTCATTGTTTGATGCTCTCGCTCCTATGGACGCTTCATTCTTTAGACCCCTCATGAATGCTCTAGAGACGAATGATTTCCGTGGACTAGAATTCCCTACCAGTAATGTCCTTCCTACCCCACTACCCCCTCTCATTCCTCCTCCGCCTCCGACTAAATCTTTGTACCCACAGAAAAATGTTGGCTTAAGTGAAACACAATTTCCGAATTCACTGTCAATTTTTGACAGTACTGTTCAACAACCACTACAATTCTCTAGCGGACCAGACAAAGAGAAAACCAAAAGACAGAAGGAGCATGATCATTTGTCAATACGAAATTCTAAACAGAATCAACAAGAGTCATCATCGTCAACGATGAGTCCTCAAAAGACAAGTAAAGCTGTGGAGCCAAAACCAAAATCATCTCGAGGTTCCAAACAAAAGACAGACAATTTAAAACAACCAGCGTCATCTTCGCGTTCAGGAAAATCCTCTTCCAGAACCCAACCCTATACCGTCCCAAGTGCTTCAGTGTCCACCGATATAGCTAAATCAAGTTCTCGTATTAATCAACCACCAACAAGTACTAATAATGATCATCAGAAAAACATATTTCAATCTGAATATTCCCACAGTTATCATTGTCCTAGTAAAAAATCTTCCAGTTCAACTCATTCTGAATTCCAACATCAGAATTTCTTTATGTCGAATTTAGCATCAAATGTTGTTGTGCAATCCGATACCACCGTCATATCCCCATCCAAGGAACATTCAAAACAACAAAGTTCTAAAAGTGTTGGAAACATCCCGAATCAAAGTCAACCGAAAAGCAAAGAAAAGTCGCCATCTCGTTCGAAAGCACGGGCATCAGGTCAACAAATCACGGCACCTTCACTGTCTCAGGTCACCCCATCGCAAACTGCTACCACCACTACCACGTCCTCGAATAATGAGGTGCAACCTCAACAAGCTGTGACACATTCTGCCCAATCTCATTCAAAAATTCATGCACAAAGCAAATCTCAAGCTTCAAGCAACACTTCAAGTGTAACAGTGCCGTCTTCAATGTCTCAAGATTTACAATTTCACCATCATTCCGAACCATTTTCGTTGTTTCCAGAGTTCCAGCAGCAAGATGCTCCAGCTTCGATCAGTTATCCAGCCCAAATTACACACCAGCACCACCATCCTTATTACTTGACAGACATAACAACTTCCACTTTTGAAACTTGTCCAACAAATCAGCATCCAATCCATGGTCATCAAAATACATTTCACACTTCCTCACAGATTCAGCACGTCCCTCACAATTTTGGACAGAATAGTGCTTCCTGTATGAATACTAATATTAGTAGTAGTCAGGCTCCTATTTCTGGGAAAAATATCCAGAATTCAAATGTTGCCAATCCAGAAAATGCTAATACTAATGTGTATAATAATAACGGTGGAAATATTCAAAGATCTCAACAGCATTTTCCTCCGCGATCGTCCCAAGCCCATCAATACATTCATGGGGATAACTTTCAATATAATCAACAAGCCACTGTACATACCCCGACTGAGGGGGTACACAGCCATCAAAGCCGAGCATCACATCAACAACGCCAAGAACCGACACATAGTAGCCAACAACGGCAGACTCGAACTACTTCCGCCTCCGCTCCTCAATCAAAGGCGAAACATCATTCACAGCCCCAAACCGAGCACGGTCAAACTCAACAGCAGGTGCCACCCCCACCCCCAATACCCTTTCAACCTCACGCAACCCAACAAATCCATCAACAGCATTCACACCAAGTTCCTATACAATCTCAACAAGTTTCCTCCCAGCATATTCGGCAACAACCACAACAGCAAAAATCTCTCTCCCATTCCCATCCTCAGCAAATAAATCGACCTTCCTCTTCGAGCAGGACTGTGAATTGGATGACGGACACGGTTTACCGAACAAACACCTCTCGCGCGCCAACATCTTCAGCTTCCGTTCATCCTACTCAGCATAAGCCACAACAACAGCTACAACAAAGACAACAAAATAATCCATTCTCAGTTAGCAAACTTGTTGGAACCACTTCCGGTAAAAGTCAATCTAATCATTCCAGTGCGAATGCTGGACATTCGTCTGGGGTTCATGCTGGAGATACTCCAAGTAAAGCAAAAGGTAAAAGTAACAACAACAACCCCGGTCATGGCAGTGCTGCCGTACAGCAACCCCAAAGTCAGAGTAACTACTGCGCTGAAGCGCTGATAAGAAAAGATACGACAACCGCAGACTGGAATGAATTCCAGTTCTCGCATTACCCCACCCATCAGCACTCTCATCCACAAACTCAACAAAATCTGAATCCCGGAGATTTCACAAACTATCATTCCCAGTATTATCATCATGAACCAGCACACTCCTGTAATCAGTTTAACCAAGGCACAGTCAGTGATACTTCAAGTGCTCAGATTCAACATTTTCATCATCCACCTCCCCCTCCTCCTCCTCAAAATCTAAATACTGCGAATTACCATTCTAGTCAGCAACACCAACATAATCAATCCCAGACAGGAGGACAAGTCCATTATCAAAATGCCCCGAATTCATTACATTCATTCCATCAAAATCAGCATCATTCTTACCACCACCAACCTCATCATGGCCATACACCCTCATCCACCTCATCTGTATCGAATTTCAATCTGAGTTCAATTTTCCCTGAAATTAATGACAAGAGAAATAATAATGCTAGTGCTTCCACGCAAAATCAAGGACCGTCAAATCAGCCCAGCAGTTCTCAGCAAGTTTCAGGCGCTACTGGAAACCGATCGGGAATGGCAGTATCGTCTAGAGCCTCTGGGGGCAATATGTGCAATTTTCAAAATCATCCAGGATTCAGTAATTCCGCCGGAAATTCAGGGAATAATGCAAATATGCACCATTAAACTTGAAATTAATATTTACTATTAGGAATTTATTGATACATTATTTACTATTTAAATAAAAGTATTGTTTACTTTGTATATTAAAAATAAATAAAATGTTATAAATTGAAGTAAAAAACGGTTGTACTTTGTTAAAAGCACAAGTAGTGCACATTTTCTCTTGTAAATTACGCAGCCAGTTCAGTTTGCGCATTCTGAAGACGTCTTTGCAATAGCAAACTCGTATTACATCACGGAAGATTTTATGGTTGACCTATAAAAAGACTGACAATGCGGTTGCCGTAGCCAAGCTAATAACAAAACTTTCCTATTCCTGACCATACTTACGTTTACGTTACATTTACATTCCATCCAGTTCCAAAAAGCAAAAGAACAGAGAAAGAGTCTCGCACGAGGTCTGGTCTAACGAGAAACCTAACCTGTGAAATATATGGAACGGACTAATGTTGTTTGCATGTACCTACTTTTGGATTTGGTTGTCCTTGAATTTTGAATGAAGTTGGACTACTAACTTGACTCTTGTCAGTCTCATGTGATTGAGGATTGAATCACCTGGAAAGAATAAAACCTGAACACAGCACATTGAAAGTTTTAATTTTTAATTTGTGAAAAATATTTTGTGATTTCGAAATTATCCTTTAAAAATGTCTTTTTTTCGCCGGGGAGGTGATGGAAAAACAGGTGGAAGGATTAGCTTTGATGAGTTTTGTGCCGCTGTAAAGATCAATGGTTATCCAGATCCGTATGAAGAAACCTACAAGTTCTTCCTAAATGAAGCAAGGAATTTTTCGATATTCGATAAACAAGAATTGGCAATGGTACTAGCTCATTTTATCCATGATTCGGATGGTTTTGTCGAGAGGAGGGAGAAAGTGGACTTGGAGCATTTCCCGGAACATTATAAAGATAGCACGTGTGATGTACCGGGTCAGCTCTATTACGAAAGGGGATATTTAAAGGTGAGTCGAATCATTGAATTTTAAACATTATCCAATGGAATTTATTAAACTCTACGCAAAAAATTATTATTTATTTTGTTTTATTTTTCTAGATTGCTCATTGTAAGAACTACAGAGACGCTTCTTTTGACATCTACAAAGACGACAGATTAGTCCAAGACCCGACGTCTGTGGTGATTGACGAAGAAGTTGCTATCAAAGTTGGTTTCTCTCACTGGAAAAGAAATGTTCATCCGCTACCTGGAGTGCAAGATGGTCAATTTGGGATTACTACTCAAGCCTTGAAAGGTCCCTCTGAATGTGCAGGTCCGAATATAAATCGTGCCAAGAAGCGTTTTGAAATTTATAAAAATGTACGGAAAGCTTTTGGTCTTGATGACGTCGGTCCAGAGGCGGAGCGTGGGTGCTATGATCTCAAAGAGTTCATGAAAATTTCATACGCAAAAACCTCAAGATAAAAAATTATAAAATTGTATTTATTTATTTTTAATTTTGCGCAAATCAGTCAGTACTATACCTACTTCAGTGAGTGCCTGGAAAAATGTAAAATGTAGTTAAAAAGTAGAAACAAATAGCATGAATATATATATATGTTCACAATAAATAATTTTGTATTTCAAACAGCTCAATCTGCTGCCAATTATATTTCGGAGATGTGGAATAAACCGGTCACAATTTTTGGGTGCTTGCCCTTTACGCTTTCAT
Source organism: Seira musarum (assembly GCA_027743895.1). Taxonomy (NCBI): domain Eukaryota; kingdom Metazoa; phylum Arthropoda; class Collembola; order Entomobryomorpha; family Entomobryidae; genus Seira; species Seira musarum. The sequence goes on from JAHZMX010005490.1 coordinate 6,278, forward strand.
AACAATTCAATGTCCATTCATTAACATCCAAAAAATCTTCTTATCGGATTCCTCGGAATACCCCAATGTATCCTAACGTAAAATCATTTGAAAGCATTGTCTTCATTCCTGCATATTTTTATCGGACAAGCTCAAGCTGCAATAAGTCATTCATCTTCTCTTGATATTGCATACATGTATCAAGAATCGCATCTTACGCATTTCATTTTCATGTCTGAAACGCGTCTCACCATCCACAACGATCAGTCACAATTTAGAAAACTGGTCCTGGACGTTTACATGATACTACCGCAGATTTTAAAATGCAACGGACTACAAAGTACGAAATTCTTAACACTCAGCATCTCCACTCCAATCCTTTGCTTTGCTTTGCTCTTCACCGAATAATGGGTTAAACCGGATTGAATTTGAATAGGGAAAAGCCATGGCCATAACTGGTTCGCACATCTTTTCACTCTTCTCTTTTTCAAATTTTGATTGTTCAAAGCATTACAATAATAATGGCACTCACACTCGCACACAACGACGGCTACAGGTCAGCCAATTATTACGTGTCGGATATACACATCGGAAGAAGTTACTTTTTTTGCAAAAAAAAAAAAATAGAAAACTGGTCCTGGACGTTTACATGATACTACCGCAGATTTTAAAATGCAACGGACTACAAAGTACGAAATTCTTAACACTCTCAGCATCTCCACTCCAATCCTTTGGTCTGCTCTGCTCTTCACCGAATAATGGTTTAAACCGGATTGAATTTGAATAGGGAAAAGCCATGGCCATAACTGGTTCGCACATCTTTTCACTCTTCTCTTCTTCAAATTGTGATTGTTCAAAGCATTACAATAATAATGGCACTCACACTTGCACACAACGACGGCTACAGGTCAGCCAATTATTACGTGTCGGATATACACATCGGAAGAAGATACTTTTTTTGCAAAAAAATAAGAAGATTAAAATGCTGAACTCATGGTTTATAAAAATGCTTAAGCATTTCTAGGTACAGCGATCTTCAAAAAGGATGATGATTATTTACCCGAATCGAAACCGTAGGAATTGATATGTGTATCCGTGTTCATACTACATAGCTTTCAATGTAATGTCCTCTTAATTACGGCTCAAGTAGAAAAGTCAAAAACCCTAGGGATGCCTGGCTCATGTCTTCAGTTCATCGGTGTCTTCCGTGAAAGAATCATCTCCAGCCGAGAGTGCGAATTAATTATTTTATAAGAGGGGTATTAGCATATAAGAATCTTGTAAGTGCTTATTAAATTCATATTGATTTATAGTAATTTTAGGAAAAATTTGTCATTGTTGGTGGTGACGAGGATTCATCATGAAGAATATATTTTGTGCTAAGGACATTGTGGGAAAAATTGTTTCATTTCAGAGTTATGAAGTTGACAGCTCTATTACTGCTCTTTGCCATTATTGGCAAAATGAGCGCTGTTCCCGTTCGATACCCAGTGCGCCTTGCGTATTACAGGGCTGCACCTGCTTTGCAAGAACAAGAACAACCTTTGGATGACGATGCTGACGATGATGAAGAAGCTGATGTTTCAGACGAAGTTAATTTCTCCAGTACTCCCATCCAAGATGATGATGATGATTCTGAGGAGCAAGAAGAGCCACCACAATTTCAAAAACTTTTCCCTCTCCCACAGAGGAACTCACCCGGACATAACTTCCGTAAGTGCATGAATTTAATTCGCCAATTCCATGCATTCTTTTATACCAAAATGATGACATGATTGATTGATTGATAACAATAGCACTCTCAATCATGATGGGTGAGATCTCCGCCCAAGGCTGGAAGGTCCCTAAAGGCCCACAAGGTCAACAGCAGCAACAACGCGAAGCCCGTGACGCCATTCGAATCTCCAGAGATGATGATGACGATGACAGCGACGAAGATGATGATGAGGAGGATGAAGAGAATGACGAAGATACAGAAGATGATCTTCCAGAATGGAACACACTCTTCCCCAACCTCGAGGCTGAAGCTAATGCTGGACCACCATCCGACCTTGTTGACACTTCCACCCAACCCGAGCTCCCAGCTTCCTACCGCTCCGGTCTTGGTGGCCCATCTCGCGTCGTCTATGTTCCAGCTCGCTCATTCCGTCAACTCCGCAGACCCAGTCCACAAACCGTTTCCAGGCAATACGTTTTGAGGAACCCATCACCTCCACGTTCCCAAGTTGTCTACACAATGGCTTCACCCTCTTACATGAACCGTCGTCAACAGCAACCAGTTATTCAACGTCGTCCTCAGCAAGTTATCTATTCCGCTCAGCAACCCATGAGGAGGCAGCAACAACCCTACGTAATGTACATGCCAGTACGACGAAACAATTACAGTCCGTACGTGAGCCCATACGTCCCTAGATATAGATACTAGGCGTAGTATACCAACGAAGTATTATAATTATTTTTTCAAATTCAAGTCTCAAATCAAATCTCAATTGGCTTGATCTAGCAAACGAACATCTCATTTGCTAATTTTTTAAAAATCCCAAAACCAGATAATGCATTTCAAATACTTAAAAGTCAAATGGAAGAAAAAAATCTCATTTGAGTTCAGTGACGTTTGAATACTCATGAAAATTTTTATTGTAATCATCACTTTTTGAGCTTGATGTGTTTTGTCTAATTGGCTCCTATAAATTTAGGTTTAGCGTGTAAGTAATTATCAGACTCATGGCATTTATTTTTTAATGAGTAAGTTATTTACTTATGATCTGTATTTAATTTATTACTCTTCTGTTACAATACAAATACATTTTGCTCAGAAATGAAAAGAAAAATGATACAAAATAATAAAACTGTTCAAGAGGGGTCGTCGAGAAATCGGCACAATGTAAAAAAAAATTATAAGATTCTATTCTAGCGAATTTTTTATTTCCTAGTTAAACCAATTAGTGTATTGTAGCATGAAACAAAAAAAGACGAATTATTCATCGTCGGTACTTTGCCAGTGAATCAGTAATCATTCATGAGTGAGAACACATTCTTTTTAAAGAGCATCACGGACATATGGAAGGCAACTGAACTTACACAGCTTTGGTCTCTCTACCTAAAAAACACCTGAAGCTTGAGGAAATATCTTTTTGTAATCATTATCTGAACATTCATCATCCTCCAGTCCACCATCAGCACCAGCCTTCGGGAAGAAGGAGCAGACGTGAACTTTTCCTTTGCAAAACTAGTCTTTTTTTCCTGTCAAGAAGCGAAAAAAACCAGTCCGGGTTTATAAGGATAATGAACTTTTACTTTTAAACTTCTTTTTCTATTTGCATTTATATAATAGAAAAATTTTTTACACTTTTTTCCGCAACAATATAAACAAGGAAAAAAAGGCACAAGGTATAATAACCTGAACGAGAAAAATCAGCGTTTTTCTCCGATTCCATTATCTTTTGCATGTGTTAACCCGGGAGCAAACTTGTTCACCAGAATGTTTAGGTATGCCAGATTCATCTAAAAACTGAAAAAATTACAATTCTCATTTTAAAGGAGAATCATTGAACTGTGAATATGACTATAGTGTAGGTACAATTTTTTTTTCTTACCTTCATTCAATCTTTCACCTTGAATTTGAAGATGAGCAAAATTGGTTATTCTTTCTCGCGAAAATTACATGACACTGCACTCATCACCACAACCACCACTATTGTTTCCAGTCATTTTTTTACGAATAAACTGTATGATCAACTCAAAAAATAACAGTATTTTTATAGAAAAACTGCAATCTTATCTTCAAGATGCATGATTAGGGGGACCATGTTATTCAAACACCGTTTGAAATGACGACCGTTCTTTCCTTGTACAGCCTTGGTCATCGAGATAAGATGCAAACATTCGAGACAATACTTACATATTTCATGTCGTATGTAACGTAAGTATTGTTGTGTAAATGTCTTGTTTTTATGGCTGTATATGTACCGTTTGACATGCAAAGAGGAGGATCCAACGAAAATCTCAAAAGTGACGGGTGAAGTATCAAGGCTGCCTATTAAATTTTACATTACGTCATCATTGTGATCATGATCACCAGAAAATCTTTTTTCAATACGAAGAATCCATGAAAAGGATTTTTGCATTCAACTTTTACTTTTTTTATTTCGGATATCATTGTTGTTTCAGCAGCAGAAGTATGTAACAGAAACAATGCAGGAGTTTAACAATCTATCCAATCCACCGAAGAAGCACTCATCCTTACTTCCGTGGCAAAAAGTAGCCAGTCAGTCGAGTCTTTATCTTTTCATCAAATCGTAATAAGTAATTCCTATAGAAGAATCATGAACTTTGTTTTCTATAATGACTACACCTAGTAAAGTAAAAAGTACATATCGACAAGAAATCGACAAACTAAACACATATCATATGAATAAGTATAATTGTTAATTTTAATGTAGAATATCAAGAGCCATTTCAAGTTTTCTTCTTTTTTCCCAGTCCATTTTCTCCTGCTGAAGCGCTGGGTAATTACGAGTGGTACTGACCGAAAGTAATTTTTTTATTGCTGAAAACTAAGCACTAATGAAATGTGGTGGCTTTTCTTTCTCCCTTTTTTTATGTACAACGATCTCTAGTCAGATATAAGTAGGAGGAATAAAAAAACATTTTTTTTTCTTTTCTCATCGCATGTTGCATACACTGTACCGTAACGGGCATCATCATAAAACAAATGCTTCATCATTTCGATATAATATGGGGATTCAAGTTGGGCGAATAAACAGCGTTTAGCGTCTGCCTCATCCATCCTTCAAATTTCTCTTCCCTTCACATTCACTAGTCTTTCACTCTCGTCATACTAAAATATTTTCTCCGTGTGCGAAATATAAATCTTCGAAAAAAAATTTTTAATTTGGAAAAAAATGAGACGAAGAAAGTTACAGATCTGAAAAGTGATAAGTGTGTAAACAATGTAAAATATATACTTATTGTTTGTACATAACATAGGCACGGATCCAATCTGATAAAGACTCTAGGCATATAATTTATACTCATCTTATTTTTGGGCAGTGGGAGTCGATTTATTATTTTCTTAATGAAAAATGAGAAAGCTACAAGAGATTCGTTAATATGCGGCAGGAGGAGCCCCTCAACCAAGAAAAATGGAAGATAATGTGAAGGGTCTGATTAGAACGTGCTGTATTGTGCTGGTAATCAGTGTGGGCTTGTCGGTAGTGTACTCTGCAAAAAGACCGTACATTTACTTAATAGAAAATTATGATTATTACTACACCCCTCCTCCGCCTCAACATCCGTACCAGCAATCACAACAGCAGCCAGTTTCACGAACAATTAGGACAAGAGGCAAGCACAATGAGCACCATCAACATCATCATCATCAAGGATCTAGCGGAAATAATTATGGGGATAGTAGTGGATTCTACTACCCCTTCTTATTCCAAGATGATATCAATCGAAATGGAGAGGTGACCAAAGAAGAAACCAGTATTGAAGCTCCAGAACCACTCTCCTCTCCTCCAGTAGACACAAGACTACATAAGAATAATTATGGGGGCAGACGGAGAATAATTAGTGGTGGTGAAAATAATAATGTGAGAAAACCTGTGAAAAATACTAATAATGAGGATAGCTCATCATCATCATTTACCGCAACAACAGTTTCTCCGACGGGAGAAACTTTATCGTTTCCTATACCATGGGATTGGAAAGCCAGGATGGAACAGGTGAAGAAGACAAAGACAAAGGCAAAGAGTGAAAAGAAGGAAGAAACGAAAGATGCGGATCCAAATACAGAGGATAGAAAGTTTAGACTGCCACGTCTTCCTACCTTGCCACCATTTCCCACGATTGATTTTCAGTTTGAGAGTAAGTTTAAAAGTTTACATAATTAAATTAATTTTGTTAAACAAAAATGTGTTTACCTTGACCTAATCATAAACTGTGTCATTCCAGCATAGCATAATTATTTTTGTAAAGTGTTCACTAATTCTGTTTTGCGAAACTGTTAAATACCTAACTTGTTACAGCATCTGAAGCCGGAAGAAGGAGTCGATCTCACAATCCTAATCGCAATCAAGGCACAGCCTCTAAGCAAATACAATTTGCTGATATCATCTCTCCAGAGACTTTGTCTTTCATCTCAAAATTACAGAGGCTCAATGTCACGAAACTTGCTGCGGATGCAGCAGCCAACAATGGCGGACCAAGCATAATAAGCTTGAATCCAAGTGCATCCGCGAGTGAAGAATTATCCTTGCATAATTCCAATATCGGCGGTCCTTTGCTCAGTGGAGACTTTTTGAATTTAGAGTCGACGAAGCCTTTGATTATTCCGAAAGATACGGCAAGCAGTAGGCCAAGCGTGGCGGAAATTGAAGCGTATCATAAATTGAAAAATAAATGTTCGTAAATTTTTACTCAAAATTTGTGGGAAATATATAAATAAGCACAGCTACAGCTAACAAAATGAAACGTTAACTTTTGCTTCCAGCTAAACTAACGAATTGAAAATATAATCCAGCGCTCATATCTAAACACCACTAGCATAACTGCCATAACTTACCTAGAAAATCACTAACCGGAAAAAATTAAATATTTTTTAAAAAACTTAATCGTAATGAAACTGAAACCACGTTACTTTTCAGTTAATAAACCCGCCACCGGTTCAAACAGGGACTCGGAGGAAGATGATGAACAGGAAGAAGTTGAAGATGATGAAGCTGAGGACGACACGAGCACTGGAGATATTGAAGGTTCCCAACAGCAAAGTGAGGAAGATCAGGAAATAGGTTCAAAATCCAAAGAATCGAAGGAAGAGGAACCAGAAAATGATCAAGCTGAAACAGATTCGAACTGGTTCCAAAGAGGAGCAGGATCATGAACAGGTTCAATCCGATGAGGAGGCTTTGGATCCCTCCGATGAAGATATTGCTCATGACGCCCCTGCGACTAGAACGAAGAATAAGAAAAAGCGCCCACCTGTTCGCAGACCTTCGGACACTTACGCCTTGGCATCGCTCCCCCAATCTCTCCAGTCTTATAGCTATTCTCGCCCTAAGAATCACTCATCTCATTCCCATTACCAACAAGATAATTTGTTTGAGTCAGCTAACGTTCAACCTGACTCGAATGAGCAGTCAGCGAAACCTGTTATCATTTTGGTGAACGTGCCGAAACCGACAGGATTGAAAGGAGACACTGGTTTTTACGGAGATAGAGACTATCTTTACGGCGACGAAGATAAGAAAGCGGAAAAGAAAGCCAAGAAAGGTAACAGTAAAAACATAATCGCATTAATTATTTTTATCAATTGGATTTAATGAGCCTATTTGGAAATTATTTAGCTGAAAAGAAGAAGAAATTGCAAGAAAAGAAAAAGAAGAAGAAGGAGAAAAAGAAGAAGAAAAAGGAAAAGAAGAAAGGTTGGCCCAAGAAAAAGAAGAAGAAAAAGGCATGGGGCCCTCCTACAACAATGAGGCCTAACAAGAAAGCGGATATCATTAACCGGCTAACTAAAGTACATTCAAATGTACAAGAAATTTTTCAGACTTTCAAAGGAGGTAAACCAGGAGCTCGAAATCAAGCATTTTAAAATAAAATCAAATACATAAAATGATTTTTATAACTCTTAATCAACTAAAAAACTTTCCAGTGATTTCCGATTACGTGATCAACCGTCCCCATGTTGGTGTCGAGTTCATCCACACTAAACGAAATCAACCGCCACCTCACCGCCGCCCACCCCCTCAAAAGCCCAAAGGCGAGGATGAGGATGATGACGACGAGGAAGACTGGAAAAAGGAAAAATCCGGGGAGGACGAACGTGAAAAATCTGGAGAAACAGACGGAGATGAGCATGAACACGATCGCGACCGTGAGAAATCCGACGACAGGAAGTTGAGATTGCCAGGAAGTTTTGAACAATTTGTGGATGACAATCACTACGTCGCAGTAGGAAAGCCATCCCTTTGGAACCCCTCACAATGGAGCTTTAACTACCCATCCTCAAATTCTGAAAGTGAGTCGTCCGCTGCTGGATCTCTATCGAAGCGGTTGCAAGAATGTCAAAAGAATGGAAGATTAGCAGATTGCGCATCATTAATCGTGGATCGTAACGGTGCCGTGAAATATCAACCACCAGAGCCTATTTACGTTGAGTCTGTGGTGAGTAGCGAGTCTGGAGAAAAGCCTCCTAGACCACCGTTTCGAGAACCACCACCGCGGATCTCTACCGGAAATTCGGAGAAAGTGTGGGTCAAAACGTGGGACAAGGATTTGACAGGGTTGCCGCTGCCGATCGAATCAACCGAGCTAAAGAAGGGATGACATACGCAAATGTATTTACTCAAATGTGAAATGGAGTATTGATAATCTTTTTAATGTTTTATTTAATAGTTTTTGTTTAGAAAAATAAATCATACAGTTCCTTTACATGACCATATTGCATTCTTACAATTAGCATAAAACCATTTTCGCGTTGATGAAGTTTATCCTACGCTAGGGATGAAAATCTGAGAACAATTGCGGTCATTTTAGTCGATAACGATCGCCATCTCAACGGTAACATTACGCATTAAAATTCCTGGATCATATATCTTCTACTCTTTGTACTTTCTAGAAGCAGTTTCCAGAAAGTATTTTCAAGGTCCACAGATTTTTTACCATTGCAATTTTCTAAGAGTTGTTTGATTGAAAAGAAGAATTTTTCCTTTAAAAGTGGTTGAAAGTCTTCATAAAACCCAAGATGGGAACTGTGTTGTCCACTCACCTTTCCAGCTACAAATATGCCAGAGGAGAATGGGAAGATGTTCGAGATATTTTTCAAGAAGGTTTGTACAGAGGCGCTCGTGAACAAAAGGAAGGGAGCAAGTCCACCTTGCACTACGAGCGAAAACTTGCCGCAGCGTTTGGGAAAATCGATCAAGAAATGACAGGCGATGGAGACCCCGAGGCTTCTGATATAGAGGAGGAGCCTCTTATTGTAAAAAGAGAGAGTCGACAAACCTCCAAGTCGGCTTTCCAGCCACCCCAGTCGAGACTTCCGGCTCCCATCAAAAGCCGACGATTGAGCAACACTGGAGAGGGTTATAGCTCAAATAATAATGAACTCAGTAGCATTCCAGTGAAGGAGAACTCGGCGATCAGACATATTTCTGATCTCGTGAATTTTAATAGCGAGAATCCGATTCAGGGTAAACCATACCACCCAGAGGCATGGCCAACTTCGGAAATGGTTTTCGAGCAACGGCAATCCGACATATTTCTGATCTCGTGAATTTTAATAGCGAGAATCCGATTCAGGGTAAACCATACCACCCAGAGGCATGGCCAACTTCGGAAATGGTTTTCGAGCATCTGAACAAACTTGAGTCGTAAGAATTTAAATTTGAGAATTGTGAATGATGTATAATCATTAGCGTTTAATAAAGGGAATTTATTCTTCATATAGGGCTCCAACGACCATTTTGTTTGCCAGATTCGTTCCACGAAATTCCAAGGCTTATGTTGATATCCGGTACAGCTTCAACAAGACAACCAATGAGACCGTGTTCTATTGTTCCGATAAGCTGGATGCTTTGATACAAAACAAGGACGGCAATCCAGTTGGCGAGTCTCAAGCAGAGCAGATTGAATACTTCTTCTTGATTTTCAAGACTTGCATCAACCTCCTTCAAGGACAAGTTTGGTGGAACGGGTTCTCCCTCGTTTTCGATCAAAACTCCACTAAAAACCGACTCAAAGTGTCTGCCTTTGAAACAGAACCATCCCAGATTCTCTTCGAGTTGGCGAACATGAAGGATGTGGAGGTTCATCGAAGCACTCACAAAGTCGAATTACGGACCAAAATTGAGAACGGATCAACTGAGGAAGTGAAGAGCTTCCGTATTCGAGGCCCGATAATGAGGAACGTAAAAGTGAACAAACTCCGGGGCACTTTGATCACAATCCATGTTCCAGAATTCACTCCAGAGCTAATTCCGAGAAACTAACTAATTTTTATTATTGAAAACTTGCTCTTCCACAAAATTTTGATGAGACATGAAAGAAAACATTTAACAACAAATACGCATGAACTACATATTTATGAATGCATAGAAAAAAACTGTATGAAAATCGAAAGACATTTTTCTTGATTTTTGAATGTAAATAATAAATATTATGACGACCTCATATTGAAATTTAAGCTGTCTTATCGCGAACATAAAGTTTATTACATCGCAGTTAAATATGAGTAGTCCATCAAAGCAAGGCATCAAAATATATTTTGGTGTGCACAAATGATAGTACTCAAAAGATGTCATGTCGTGTATTATAAAAGCAAAAAAACTTAAAATTCTTATTTTCAACGAGTAAAAAAATACGGCACAGCATTTTTAGATAAATAAGCATTATTGGCGACATCGTGAATATTATAAACCAAAATTACGTTATTCAATGCTAAAACTTATACGAATATGACTCATATTGATCATCGACATCATTTGGTAAATTTTTCATAAAATATTCCTCCTTCGAAATGATTGATGGTTCTCTGCTGTTCACAGCGAGCGGATTAGCACTGGTACTCTGAGTGGTCCATGTTTCCCAGAAAAGGGGATCTCCTACATGCGTGAAGAAATTATGAAAGAAAATCATAAATTAATTTATTCAATTTTATCAATGACCTCTGTGGGAAATATTTATTTTCTTACGTTCTAGTTCCTGCTTCGATGGTCTCATGAGCCTAAATACGGTTTTTGGGGAAGCCCATTTCCAGAATCGCAGAGCAATCGGTAAAAATAATTTCGTGTCCATCGGTGGATTCAAGTCTTTTTTACTGACCAGTGTGGCCAAGAGGCTGAAAACAATTCCTGTCACGATTGCTAACACGATTCCTGCTCAAGTAAATTGTTTAATATGAAATTGAAATACTATTCAAGTAAACGTTTTACTGAACGTTATGTTCTAGTAATAATCAGTTACCGTAAGCCGGATACCACAATGGAGAAATTGTGAACATTTGTGTGATCGCATCATCGTCTCTGTCCTTCCAAAACATGGCCCTGGCTGGATCCCAGCCTAAGCCGTTGGCGTTTTGGTAGTTGGGACACGAAGTGTTCAAACTCAGAGCTTGTATGGGTAATTTGCCTTGATTGCTGTAGACGGTTTGGCCGACACCCAAAAATGTCATGAAACCGAATGAGACAATCATTCCCATTGTAACTCCCTAAAATAGCGAGCACGTGAAAGTGTAAAGCGTGAGTCATGATGATGTAGTAGACTCTTAATCACAATACAATACAATCGTCTACAAAGATGATTAACGTTACCGCTGTGTTTGCTTGAGGAAAAATCATTCCGCACACAAAGGTTCCGAAAGAGGGGCCGCCAAATATTCCAAATAATGAAGTTGCCTGAAAGATTAACGTGTCAACATTTAATCTCAGCCAAATAAATAATATTTCAGCTTTATCTGACATTTCGGGGAGATTTGAGAAGTCGTGCTGAACTCACAGCAGAAAAAATATTTCCCATTGAGGCAGCAATGAAAACGAAACCAAATGCCACGACTCCACTCAACGCTGATATTGCTTTAGATACAAAGGCAAGTTTCGAGTCGTCTAAGCCAGGTCGCCATTTTTTGACGTAATCCTCGACAACTGACGCAGCCAGGGCATTAACTCCGCTAGACACGGTACTGCAGTTTACATTGCAAAATCAAAATGATAAAAAGGGCTCGTGGCTGACATTATGACATAATGACTTGACATCTTTATGCAACTATAACTGCATAAAAGCTAACCTCAGTCCTGCACACGTAATCCCAGCGACAAACAAACCCGGTAAACCTTTGAACTTGTGAAGAGTTTGGATTACAAACAAAGGAAGAAGTTGATCCGCTGCTTTGATTTCCTATGAAATTATGTAAATTATGCAGACGTGCGCCAAATGGGAAAAGTTCACTAGTTTCATCTTACCCCAATGCTACGTGGATCACAATCATAGTACGTTGCAAAAATGACTAGACCAGCAAAATAAGTCATTCCCATAAGGAGAAATAACCCAATCAGATTAATTAAGAGGGCCCTACAGGAATTTTCAAAATAATGTAAAACTCAGAGATGGTAATAAATAGAACTAAAGCAATTTGCCAGCTTACAGGTAAACAGATCTCATGCTCGGTAGAGAAACATAACGCTGAATCTGGGCTTGATTTGCATACATCGGCAACCATTGGAAGTATCCTCCAATTACGGCAGTCCAAATTGTATGTCGAGTTCTCGGATCAACATCAGTCCTAAAATTATTATAAATGCAATTGTTGATGCTTGAATATAACTTGAATTTAACTTTTAAGATAAGGTAACTCAAACTATGGTATACTTGAAAAAGTTTATGCGTCCAGTCTCGTCAGCCCTGCGCCAGACTTCCGAAACACCACCAACATTGTTCGTGCCAACGATCACAACAACGGCCATTGACACAACCATAATCACAGCTTGAAGTGAATCTGTCCATAATACTGCTTTGAACCCACCCTATCAACATCCCATTATCCATTTAAATATCAATTTTGTTGTTTGTAAAAATTATCCTGTCAAGTTTATAACGTGCAATCCAAATGTCATGTATCACTCACAAGAGAAGAATAAAATACGCACACAGCAAAGACAATTGCGGTTAAAATTCTGTAGTCTATTCCAATAACTGTAGAAATTAAAATTAAGTTTAGATTGTAATTGTAATTATGCTTTGGGGCATGTAATACAGGATATATGCATAACAGCTCAACTCTTACAGAGCTTATGCTGTCTGGTAACATGTTTTATGTGATTTATGTGTATTCATTTACCCAATTCCAAGGCCAAGGACGGAGCATAGCTAAAACAAAATTAATTGTTTGTTCATTATTGAGTATAAAAAAACTGGTTGGTACAAAATGAGTCTCAAAAAATACTAAATTTTGACAAGTCCATAATTCTATTCTTCCACTCACACAACCAGCGACATGAAAAAGATCTGCAATTAGAGAATGCCCATAATTAGTCTGTTTCCTTTTTTGCAATTTCACAATTGTTGGGAAAGTCGTAAATCAATCAAAAGGAAACATAAAAATTTGCATACCCCGTATATGATATTAATTAAACTGAGGAAAATCCGGACGTAACGGTGGAATCTTTCCTCAAGATACTTTAAAACCCAACACATAAAGTTAGACTCGCACCTCTTTAAATTCTATTGCATACACATTTTAATTTGGACTGCGTTTTTTAGGTAACCTCATAAATTGACGTATACTGAAGCTGGAAATAAATTGGAACGTAAATGAAGGCAAGGCTGAGTGTCAATGGAATATAGGCTAGAAGCACCATCGACAACTGTGAGCCGTAATAATAGATTTCAACCGGTGTTCCAAGAAGCGTAATACTGGACACATAACTGAAATAAGTCAAGAAATACGATTTAGAAACAATAGAATTATGAATTATATATGCAGCACGTGTCAGTCATAGTCAAAACAGAGGTAGGTGAGTGACTATTAAAATTCATGGAAATCACTTTCCTATGAATAAAAAGTGGGGCATAAGATTTACTTTTGCTGTCTTGTCTTTTCTGACCATACTTAAGCTGTTCATATTGACGTATACTGAAGCTGGAAATAAATTGGAACGTAAATGAAGGCAAGGCTGAGTGTCAATGGAATATAGGCTAGAAGCACCATCGACAACTGTGAGCCATAATAATAGATTTCAACCGGCGTTCCAAGTAGCGTAATACTGGACACATAACTGAAATAAATCAAGAAAAAATATGACTTAGAAACAATAGAATTTCGAATTATATATGCAGCACGTGTCAGTCATAGTCAAAACAGAGGTAGGTGAGTGACTATTAAAATTCATGGAAATCACTTTCCTACGAATAAAAAGTGGGGCATAAGATTAAAGAAAAACTTTTTTGCTGTCTTGTCTTTTCTGACCATACTTAAGCTGTTCATGCAAAAGATAAACTTTAGTTAAATATGCTTATCAGCCCAACAAACCTGCATAGAAGTGATAAGGCGACCGGCACAGGGTTCATTTTTCTTCCTCCAAGTAGATACTCTTCATTAGTCTTATTCTTCTTCCCAAAACAACCAAAAAATATTCCAATTCCGACAGAAAAGGCAAGGACTACACTAAACACACTCCATTCCTCCCAGGTAAACTCAGGGAGAGTATTCAATTCACCTTCAGCGTTCTTAAAAAGGCGTACTCTGTGCTTACTCATCTTTAATTTTTTATTGGAAAACTGACCTTTACCTTACTAAAACAGTTTATCTGGAGGGGAAGTACTAAAACTAGGAAAAAAAAATCTTAGAAACTCGTCACTCTCATAAAAAATCGAGGTGTACCTGCCACTACAACCTCTTCAGAAGAAGTGGAACTAGCACACATTCCTTTTCCAAACTAAATCCAAATCCAATCTCAGTCAGTAAACTTTGCTCTCACTCTTTTTTGCAAATTAATGTATCTACTACAATACATTCATATGTCTGAAATCACTGGACCAGAACGAAAAACTTTGTTAATGTGTAGGCTCCATAATAATATTATATTTTGTATTTGTATTCTAAAAGATATAAAAAATCAAGATGCATTGTAATGGTGATAGATGACTGACACGAGATGAGTTTTAACGCTAAACCTTTATGCGTAGATTATAGATTGTAATAATAAAGCTCAATAAAAGAACAAAATCTTTCATGAGGATTTGCTAATCCCTACAATTTTGACAAAACTCATGAGAATGAATATATTACGTGTCGGAGTGGTGGATTTTTTTGCTTTTGGACTGTCTGCATTACTGATTGATGATGATGATGATGATACTCACTCAGGTCGTTATTTAAACTTCCATGAAATACTACAACTTTGCATGAATGAAAGGTGAAGCCAAATACGTAAACAATGCTTAAACATTCAATACGAAAAAAATAACATTTGCGAAGTACATGTACACAAGAGAGTATATCGTGTTCTTCATTATTTGCACTAGTTTTAGTTTTGCATGACTATGACATAGCACCTGTAATTGCATATCGTGATTATTGTTTAGCGCCAACGCATCAATCATCAAGCCCTCATAAAAAAGTGCTGAAGATTCCTCATCCAAAATACTTAAGCCACTACCGCCGCCGAGATTATGTGCTAGTATTTTTTCCTGTTATCTAAAACCAATTTTTTATTACCATTAGATTTATTTTACAATAGAATTTCGCGAATAATTTTTATGGACTCTTGAAAGATATCATGGAGAAGCGTGTAGGAAAGTTTTACGCATTCGTTTCTCATGTAACTCTGGAGAGGGTCATTAGCCATCATTGCCATTACGTAATTCGTTTTTTAAAATTCATGAGTACTTATCTTCTCTATTTAAAACTTTCTTTTTAAATAAATGCACATTTTTCTGTTGCAAAAAAATGCCTGGAGAAACCCGTGCCGTGATGCACTTCTATAAAATTTAATGATAATTGTCTGAGATCATTAAACTTCGCATGAGTCAGGAGAAGAAAAAAGTTGAACTTTTATTTATTTGTATGATGCGATGCATAATATTTACATGCTGTAAACAAATTCAAATAAGTGAAGATAATAGGTTGTTATTATTTTGGCTATTGCCCATTCTTCTGTTGATGGTATACTTGATGGAACTTATAAAAATGAATGCAATCATAAACCTACACAAAAATATTTTAATGAAAGGCGGACGCTATAGCTATATTTTTCACTCCACTTTGACTTTTTGTTCATGGACACAATACAATCAGACAAGATTTTTATCTGTACTTCCATACATTTTCCTGTGTTCCACAAAAATGCTTATATGAAACGACGAGAGCAAACATTTCACGCTAAACTAAATGATTTTGCAATCGAGAGCTGCCACCAATCAAACATTGAATAACAATCTAAATATCTAAATAATTGGTTTGTTTCCGGTGAACTTTATATTTTGCATGCAAAGCTAACTTTCAAACTATTATTAGACTGTTCAACTATTGTGGAGCACAGCACGGAGAGAGTGCATCTACAATCTTGATCTTTTTCATCAGGTCAAAATCAATTTGTTTTATTGTTGGCATTGTTGCTTTAATCACTAATCACTTGAGCTATGCCAATTTTCAACCAACGTATAGTAACGACAAATATCACGACATCGGATGAAAAATGAAGGAATGAGAAGAAACACTTTCGAATTACATAATTTTAAATCATAATTAATTTTTTCCGCTAAACTCAAATCGTAATTTTATGGAACTCTAAACGAGAAGATCGAAATAATAATGAAATCATTTTTACACTTTCTTCTAGAAAATATTTACAATGAAATGAAATACAACTTTAGTAAAGCACATACGAAAAGGTTAATATGTATAATCCAAACATCAAGGAAAATAGAATCAAGGCTTCTTCTGCATGGGTCCTTGGGTGTTGATTGAATAGTCCTTTGTGTCATTAGGTCGTAGGCTTTCAGTAAGGCCAGGATATTTTTGGTCCTTACAACAAGCAATATTTTATGCAACGTTTACTGTACACAAAAATTGATGAAGGGAAATGATTAGTTTATTGCTTCCCAAACCGACAATTCACTTGATATGACTCTAATTCCTGAATTGTTCTTGGAATGGAAAACGTTATTTTTCCCTGTAAAATTTTTATTATGACTTCCCTAAGCCCCGTATTGGTATGACGGCATAACATCAAAAAGAAATATTCTCACAGAGTTCATTGCGACTGAACTTTCAGTAAGGCCAGGATATTTTTGGTCCTTACAACAAGCAATATTTTATGCAACGTTTACTGTACACAAAAATTGATGAAGCTGATGAAGGGAAATGATTAGTTTATTGCTTCCCAAACCGACAATTCACTTGATATGACTCTAATTCCTGAATTGTTCTCGGAATGGAAAACGTTATTTTTCCCTGTAAAATTTTTATTATGACTTCCCTAAGCCCCGTATTGGTATGACGGCATAACATCAAAAAGAAATATTCTCACAGAGTTCATTGCGACTAATCAAACTATGGAATCATGATTGCGTCCGTTCAAAAATTTTACCAATTCTAATTCTCATGTTTTTCACAATAATCTACCGTGTATATTTATTGGTCGTCGTTTTTCCTTTGTCTTTGTATAAAAAACTGAGGAATTCCATTATGACTCCAGTCTCCACCATTGAGTGTCTCTGTGTGCCCCAACAAAAGGAAAACAAACCTGGACTGTAGCGGGTTAAAAGCACTATGCCGAGTTTTGCTAAAAGCTCTTAAAATACGCTTTGTTTCTTCTTGTTGTGTTTTGAAAAAGCTTCAAGAAAGTTAAATGTTCACCGGCTTTCTTCAACATTCATGAAGTTTTAATGTGAATCTGAAACATCTTATGAAGGCCTAATTTACTGGAATAAGATTTAAAAATATAGACGAGACCTATATGTACCTATTTTGTGTTTGCTTTGCTGTTAATGTCAATTACAGTGAAGAGTGGCAAAAACTTACTTTAATTAAGCCAGCTTGGAAGTTTTAATCCTTATCAGTATCAGTAAAATAAGGTACTTTGGACTTGTTTTTCACTGAAGTTAAAGGAATTAGAGGAATTATAGTTATCATTCTTCTACCGTCCCAGCTTTGAATAAACCAAACAGACAACTCAATTGGTAAAAGTTAATTATAAATACTTGCTAAACTAATTTTGAGATCGCGCTCATTCCTTAAAAGGATTTCAATATTATTTTTTAGGTTCCCGTTATAAGCCTTACGATGAGTGGAAGAAGAGGACATTTTCGTTTTACTGGAAAGAGCACGGAGAACCTCCCTCGGGATAGGGTGATTGAAGAAATTGATCTGGAGGATGAGGAGGAGACTGATGTGGATTCGAATTCGGACGTGATGTTTCCTGTACCTTCTGGGTCGTCCGTTTCTATGATGGAAGTTGATGATGATACATTTGCAGGGACTTCAACTGCCGTTCGC
>JAHZMX010005491.1:0-21608 GCA_027743895.1 Seira musarum
CTTGGCTTGGTTTTAAATGAGGAAAAAAATGCTAAAAAAATCTTTCACAATCTTAAAAACAAAAGAAATTAAGACAAAGTGAACATATGCCTTTTTTTACCTACTTAAGTGACTAAAGTATTGCCATCAACATCATCATCATCACTAAAGGAATTTTCAATTGTAAATTCAAAGATGACAGAAAAAAAATTTTCTTGAATAAATACTACTAAAGCTGAAACAATGGAAGTAAATTACAACTTTGACATTTTCTGTCATGACAAGATTGCGAAAACGACAGCACAGCACGGCACCCAAACGCCATTTTTGACATCTCACGTATGTCCACGCCGCCCACTGATTTTGTTTGACTAGAGCTATTTCTTCACATAGTTCAATGAACAATTGAATATTGCGGAGTGAACTATATAAATCATGGATCATTAAATTTGACAATAAAGCTATCCACATTCATATTAATTATCTCGAGTTCTTCCATTGTCATTCCAGTAAATTTTTAGGGACAGTAAAGTTCATCATAATTAACTTCAGTTTTGTTAAGTATTTTGTGGTCTCTATTGTTTCTCTCAAGTCCATTCCAGACAGTTTTTGTGCGATAAAAATTTTAGGAATTGACATGACAAATATTTGTTTTTTTTTTGGAAAGGAAGGACAAAGACATTTTCCCAGAAAAGAAAAACCAAACCAAACCAAACCAGCAAGGAATAAACTTTTTCTAGATCTATTTATTTTTCACAAAAAAAATAGTGTGGAAGTGAAAGGGAGTCCTTGAATGGAAGCTTATTTTTTTCATTGTCACACTATCATAAAACTGTCATACTCATAATAATAATTATTGAGTATTGAGTACATCTCTGTTGTTTTGTTGAGCCCTCCTATATGCAATGTCCATGAAAAAAAGTAATAATAATACAATCCCTAAACTCCAGGACAAAAATACTCGATAATCTACGATCTGCCCTTACAAATCTGTTTCTGATTCATTTATAGCCTATTATGTAACAGCATTAATCGATCCATATCGATATCGATTGAATCACCTTCTGAACTAGTCATAGTTTTTGTAAGAAGACGACCACCTGATGAGTTGAACTCACTTCATTTATTATTACGACCAAATCAACCAAACCCATTTTGTGGCGTAGAGCAATAGCAAAAAAAAATTGTGACAATGAAAGCGTGTTTAACACCAAAATGCAGGCCACCTACAGCGTAACCTGTCAATTCCCTCAGACAAAAAACAAATCAGCCCCCAACAAACCCAAACAAACCAGCATCAGCACCAACACCTTTTGATTCGGCGGCATGTCAAATGATGAAACAACTCTAACTCCAACTCGGTCACAGTTGGATCCTCGAATGATATAATATGATCGAGTGCTACGGTAACATGAAGGTCTTGTCTAATTACTGAAGGTGAGAGGATAGATCAATCGATTGATCGATTCCATAATGGATTGGATCAATCGACAAAATTCCATTATACGACGTCCAAGTCCAAACCGGTATCAAAGGAGCAGACTTCGTTCACTTCTTGATCTCATTGACAATTTGACAGGGAATTTTACTCACGTCAACTTATTGTTTAGAAAATCTAGGCCAAACCAAAGTTACCTAAGTCAAAATTTCATGAGTTGAATAACAATTTAAGGTTACTGAAATGCCTATACACCCAAATAAAATTTGTTGATGTTGATGATGAGTCCCAACGCCAACCTTTTATATTCCAGTCCAGAAATATTTTCAAGATCAGGGTTACCTGAATCTACCTACCTTCCTTCCTTCCTTAATGAATTTAATCGAGCGATCAAAATGATCAGGGTATCACATCACATCACAAAATCGTATGCAAATTTTTTCTTCTAGATCATCAATCGGTAAGACAATACCATTGCGGCTTTCTACCTAATTAGCATATGTAGTTGCTAGTTGCTACTGAGCTACCGCATTACTTACTTAACTTTTGCAAAAAAAAAGTGGTCTCTACAGGGAGATCTCTAGAAAATTACAAGGATGACACTGTATAATAATAAGTTGTCTTAAACATCCTGTGACAGTTACAGTTGAACTAGTTCGATCCCCTATAATTAAGGAATTTTACATTATCTATAGAAAAAAATATTTTGATTATGGTGGAATGAGGGAGGTTGGCAATCAAAAAATCGTTATGCTCACGACAAAACGCACAAACACTTGTAAATGACCAAATTTTATGGAAAATGAGGGTATATAAATAATGAATTAAATAACACTTAAATTTTTTTTTCTTCCTCTGGACAAGTTAAATGTCACAACAAAAAACCAAAACCACTTGAGGTTGAAATTTGAGGTTAAAGATATTTGGGCGAACCATCACAACTCCCACGACATTAATCGATCGAGTTCGTTCGAGTTGAATTGAATGAAGGTTAAAAAAGTTTTGTGGCCAATAACAAAAGTCAATCGATATTTACCAATACAAAAACTACGACGTTTAAATAAGTAAATATATAATGAGGAAGGTTAAATGAGCCTTGTAATTTGATATTGAAACAATATCCTAAAAAATTCATTAATTGATTTTTTGTTGTCCACTACTTTTTGATCAATCAAAAAATTGGATCGTCTCAAGAGCATTTTTGTCATTTAACGGCCGTTCACTTCCAGAAAAAATAAAAATATTGACTATGGTTCCTCCATGGACAAGGGCAGAACAAAAAGACGTCCAGGACAAATAGACGTCAATTGAGTTTGACGATATTTTCCGATCTTAATTAAATTAAATAAAATTCGTAAAAAAATTGTCACCCTCAACCCAAAAGCGTCATTTACCGGTCGATCACTTTTCTAAAACGGCTTTTTGGTCTTGATCTTGTCCAAAAAAAATTTTTGGAAGGACACAATTGTTCCAAAAATTTTTTAATTAAGCTACGTGATTTACGTAGGAGATGAAAAATGTGAGTCAGTTCAGTGCCTTTACCACTGTCATTGAGATTAAATAGTGTCACATTAGCACGCCATAAACAATTTTTTTTATCTGATTGCGTTACGCAAAAAAAGACGAGACTTTTTTTAATGGGGATGTTGACATTTTTTTCAAAGAATTTCAACATTTTACTAAAAAATACGTCATTCAGACTAGTTGACCTGAATGAAGGTGACACTAATTGTGATTTTGAGGTTGGGTTCAAGTTACGTAATTAATTTACGTCCCATGATCCCTTCTTTTTCTTCCCTGCTGATTTATTTCTTTCAAGTTTCAACACTTTTCAGGTTTTTCCATTCAATTCATTGCACGTGCCCTATTCTAGATATTTTTTCTAAAGTTTCCTTCCGCTTTTTTGAGGGTCAAGTTCACAAAAAAAATTGAACAATGAGCCCACGAAACTAAATATTTTTATGGAACAATGGGAACAAGACGTCCAACTCATGAAAAATTTTGGAAATGGAAATAAAATATGAGCATTAATTTTTTTTTGCATATATTATTATTATTATGCTTAAGTTTGGCGAACTTTCCAGCTGTGTCAACTGTAACAATTTTTATGATTATGAAACTTGCGTGATGTCATGTGATTTAAGATGACTTGACTGACAATGAATGAGTGAGTGTGTAAATGCGAGGGTGAATGTTAATAATAATGCGTTACGTGCGTGCGTGCGTATGTGCGTGAGCTATAAATTGTGGGTGACTTAAACGGTCGTCGTAGCAGTAGCAAAAGAAAAAAAATGCGTGGAAAATTTGCATAAAAGCTATAAATCATGCGACACATCACCTCCAGTCAATGTAATGTCCAGATCGCATATCAACTACTTTTTCCCATAAAAAACTGATCGTGATCAGATCATGCAATGATTATTATAATGCTTTGGTTATGTAATCAAAAGTGTTTTCAATAATCATTTTTCATTTAAATGGAAGACCCTTGAAAACTAGCGATTAATTATTTACTTCCCCTGTAATTTACATAATGCAGAACGAAACCAAGCAGGAGTCAGAGGGATTGTCCTTTTTGTACCTCAAAGCTCATGTAGGATTTCATGATGAGTTATGGCTTTTTTATTGCTGAATTGTTGACTCGTCTTCTTCGATGTAAATGACCAGTAGAAGCGGAAACAGGGTTGGCGTATTTTCTTGATTTGATGGGAGGCCTGATTTGGTGCAATAGATCGTAATTTTTTGCTAGATTAAGTGCCTTATTTACACCAGTTTAAGAAATTTTAATTGAAATTTTTTTAAATCGAAAAATACGCTTTCATAGATCAGGTAGTTCAAGTAGATCACAAATTTAGATCAAAAGGATTTTCGAAATTTCAAAACACATTTTTTGTGGATCTATTTAGTTTAAAAGCATCACGCAAAAAGGATGGTCGTTAATTGATCGACGGTTATTGATATTGATCTGTAATTTGAGTTAACGCCTATATTTCATAGATCAGCTGGAGCCCTAGTAGATCACTGATTTTGCCATCAAAAATCAAGCAGGTGCAAACAAAATTTAACGGATCTCTTAATTTTACAGCAACTACGGTAATATTTTAAAGGTCTCAGGTCTACAGACCTGATTATGAAATAAGAGCAGTCATTATACGAAGGATATCATCTCAATTGTCAACCCCTTTCATGCCACAAGTTGTTTATTAGCGGGACAAAAATTACTGTTATTTCACTTGTTTACAATATCAAATCTCACATCCAGTTCAGTTGTTACAGGATCAGATCATCAGGATATACATCAAATGCTCATGTTATTCACCCCGTAATCTAATATTCTTGTGGGTGTAGCCGTAGTACCTTAGCCGGATTTTTTTTTGCTTCATCGAATCGAACTTGAATTCTGATTCAACTTATCTCGTCTTCAATCAATGAAGATTGCGGTAAAGGCTTATATGGCTTTGAACATTTACAAACACAACAAAAAAATATGTCATGTTATGTTATGTTCATGTTATTTTGTAGCTGTTAAATCACCTCAAATATTTTTTTGGCGATTCATGGGGTTATGAAGTTGTTAATTTGCTAAATGATCGGTGATTACANTTATATGGCTTTGAACATTTACAAACACAACAAAAAAATATGTCATGTTATGTTATGTTCATGTTATTTTGTAGCTGTTAAATCACCTCAAATATTTTTTTGGCGATTCATGGGGTTATGAAGTTGTTAATTTGCTAAATGATCGGTGATTACAATCAAAGTTATTATAATCGCTATCAGGCATCAGAGATGAGTTATTGCAGAGCGGAAAATTTTTGCCTTTTGGAATTTCGTGAGACCTAGACCTTCATGAAATATTTTTAAGGTAATTAAAATAAATTCTTGAGTCATTGCTTTGCTATCCAATTAGGTATGACCCAAATACAAAATCTATAAATTCACAACATTGGCAAAATCAAAAACATTTGCAAATTCGGAGCCTATGTATGATTTTGATTAATCCAATGTCGCTGAAGAAAACCAATTCCTGCGTCCAATGTACCGAAAAATCCAATATCCGTCAATGGATATTATGAAACTTACAAGGGAAGGGCCCCAAGTGCCCCCCATAATCGCATGTACCAGACATACTGTCTTAATCAGCATTTTTTTCCGCTTACGAACCCGTTTGTTTGAAAAATTCCCCTTGACGTTTTTACAATAAATTGAAAACGGATTCGCAAACAGAAAAAAATGCTGATTAAGACAGTATGTCTGGTATATGCGTTTAAGGAGGACACTTGGGACCCTTCCCTTGTAAAAGAATGGAATTTTGCGGGAATTTCAAAATTTAAATGGACATCTTTAGATCCGAATTGATGAATTTTTAAATAAATTTTTCTTTTGGCGTTATAATAAACTGAAATTATTTTAAAACTTAGCCAATGTTTGTAATAACGGATTTATAGGAAATTACACCAAATACAGATTTACATTCGCATTCGTTTTATAACCTCCTTTAAAATAGAAAATAAAAGCGAACGGATACATAAATCCACACTTGTTTGTTTCAGTCTGTACCTATTCCCAGCACGGCGTGGCGTGGGTGCCTCAAGTCTTGACTCGACTTTGTAAAAAAGTAAGCCGCTTCCTTTCACTGTCAACCGCAAAGAATTTAGTATGCAACCCTTGATGCATTCCATTAGCATTAAAACACTAATTGTCTGTCTCCCTCCGACTCGACTGCGACTGGTTTTTTCTCTTTTTGTTTTGCAGGTTACAGGTGTTACAGTTAAATTACGATTTCAAAAGAAAGGATAAGTTTTTTTATCCTACATTTCACGAAAAAATTATGACTATGACGCGTGTGAATTATCAGAATAAAATATCTCAACTCATTCATGTCAGCGACTCGACTGTGCCTTAAGGAAAAAGGGAGATGAAACAATGTACCTACGACGGTCATGTTCAGTTTGAACGCCTCTCGTTTTTCTTTCGTACATTTATTCAATTGCCGTAATTATTTGAAAACATGATTCGACGACGGCATTTAGAATTCATCGGCAGCAGAAAATAAGGCCCATGTAAATTTTCACAATTTTACGTTTTTTAAAATGCATTTTGGTCACTTTTCCTCAAAAGATACTGTGCTTGCACCACAGGCAAAACACGAATAAAATATCAAATGTCAAACAAATTGCAAATATTTTTTTCAGGCCAACAAAAGCTGACATGACATGCTGTTAAGTTGCAGGTGCAATGCAAGTTGCAAGTTGCAACCCTTATTGTTAGCCCCTTGAACTCAATTTTTTTAGTGTGAATTTATGCGTAAACAACATTATAATTTAGTTTAGAAAAATAAAGCCGCCTTGTAGTAAAGATAAGCAAGGAAGGAAAATTGTAGAATTGTCAAAAATCGCCCTCATGTTAGTACCAACCGAACCACACACGGTCATTTTAATACTCATCGTAATCATAATCATAACGATAAATATTTGTGAAAAATGTTAGTGAATGCATAGCTTAAGGGTTAAACGTGGTTCAGACCAGACCAATTGACGCCTTCGTATCATCAAAACAAGAGTTCTGAGAAGGGCAGAGTGGATTTCTATTTGTTAATATGATTAAGAAACTTGAATATGCTTTATCGTTGGTTAGAAAAAACTCAAAATAATTTGGTAAAAATGCATTTTTCTGTTAATCGATGTTATTTAGTTATCGGTAACTTCGAATTTGATTTTTAATTGTTTAATAAAGCCATATGCACGACTGGATAAGTTTTCGTAAGTAAAACGGGATACTTTTACAAAACAGATTCTGTTGGTCCATTCACGCAATGATAAATTTAGGATGATTAAACTTAATTAGTTTTAAAATTTTGAAGTTCGGGATGGATTTTCAAGCCTACCAAAGTTAAAGGCGTATTATTCGTACTCAATGACCGCACGCACAATAACAATTAAAACTACAACTACAGCAAAAATAACGACAAATGCTCGGAGGAAAAATTTTGCTTGCCTCTTTGTCTTTTGTTTGATCAATATCACAAGCACTTAAAATAAATTTATTTTTCCAAGAAAAAATAAAATGTTTAATTGTAAAATCTGCATTGCTAATTTCTTGAACAATATTCTAATGGCTCTTTGATGTCGGCCTGACTGATTGTGATTGTGAGAAGAAGAATAAGTTGGAGAACAAAGACACGATTATCTCTGTTGCTCAAAGCGGTTCTTCTGTTTTTGTTTTGTCAGGAGGCATCCTGAAACAATATCCAATTGCCAATTTACATGTGTCCAAAAAGAACGAACACGAGTCTCAAAGTGCTCTAGTTTTTGAATTTGCACCTTCGGTATTTTGTATTTGGCATAAAGAAAAAGTAGTGCAGAGGATTTGGTGTGGGTAATGCACTTCCAAACTTATTTGGTATTCACATGCTGTGCCTATACATTGTTTCTTTTGCAATTGCATTATTAAAAAAATTGCAACATTGTTTCCCCCACGCACTTACTTGTCAACTTCAATTGCAATTGTGCTTTGATAAAAAAAATATTTGACGTTTTTTATAGTGAAAAATGAAGGCACATGTAGAAGTAGGTAATGCATATCAACAATCGACCATGCTCTCATCGATTTTTAATTTTTGACATTGTCAGATCAGATATGCAATCTATTTTTTACGTAGGGTATGAAATCAATGTTTATAGTTTTGTTTGAATTAATCTCAAGAGGAACAAGAATCTGTCGGTGTACATTAAATCGGGTGTCTAAAGCGTTTTTGTTTCGACGTGAAACATGGACAAAAGAGAAAAAAATTCTCTCAAACGAACAACAAAAATTGCGACTTACAAAGTATGTCTTTTTCTACA
Organism: Seira musarum; assembly: GCA_027743895.1. NCBI lineage: Eukaryota > Metazoa > Arthropoda > Collembola > Entomobryomorpha > Entomobryidae > Seira > Seira musarum. The sequence goes on from JAHZMX010005491.1 coordinate 8,266, forward strand.
CATTTAATGCGGCACTTTTTCATTGTCAATTCAATTGGAATTAAAAGAAGTGCGTAGTAATTTCATTTAGAAAATTGGAAAGAATAAAGAAAAAATAGATGCTTCCACTATGACTGGACCTGATTAAGAAATTCAATGATATCATCCCCTATTTCAAATTAAAATAATTTTTATCAATTTAACTGTAAGAATGCAGTAGTGTGCACCTCAAGGAAAATTAGCTTGTCTATTCATCAATCCAATCCACAATTTGACAGGACAAGCAAACCAATCTCCCTCCGCCGCCAGAATAGAACGGACGTCTGCACAATCACTACAGCCACTGCCACTACCGCTGCTGCTGATCAATGATCAGATGAAAAATGAGATTAAGATGGACAGGTGCATTATCGAAATTGAATGAACCCATTCACATTCCCAACTCCCTTATGACTAGACAGATGCATTTAAGCGGAAAAGCGAGCAAAAGAAAAATCATTCTTCCTTACATTTTCATAAGAGGTTTCTCCCGTCTCAGTTTCTCCTTCTCCAGCCTCACGCTCCTCGCCCGGTATACACCAACAAGGACGCCGAGAGCACAAAGGAATAAAATGAGTATTCTCAATACCCGGCCACGATGACCACCAAAAATCTGACCCAGTTTTTCACTCCAATTCACTGCTTGCAACATTGTTCTAGCTTTTTATTAGCGTGGTGCACTGGACTTTGAAGTCAGTGCACTGCACACCAAATTACCGAAGTAATTAAAATATAATTTCTTTTTTTGCAAATGAGTTCTTCGAACTTTTTAAAACGCGCACAATTACTCAGTTGTCAGTTCTCATCAATCAATACTTTTGGATGTAAAATTAGATGAGATAAGGATTTACGATTTTCACATTTTTTTTCTTGAGGTTGGCACAATTACAAAAAAATTGAACAGTCGGCGTTGAAGCTTTCCTTTTTTATTTGTCTTCCTTGATCTTCACGAAAGATAATGGATGAAACAAATACGAGTAAGTAAGCACGAGTTTTAATTAATTTAGCACAATTTTAAGCACCAGTCCATTAATAAATCGATAATCGATAGCTCGCAATAAATTTATCGATAACAACAAAAAAAAATAATTGATTCAACAAGCAACAAAAATTTTTTACCCCTTTCAGTAATTAATTTAATTAGCTGCAAAATATTTAAGCTTGCAGTCTTCAAAATGTCTTTATGGCACAAAAAAAGTTTTGGAAAAAATTTACTTCAAAATTTCACTCTTCAGTTTTATTTTGAACTTATTTGTGGTCAATTGTTGAAAATTAAAAATTTTTGTAGAGCTATTTATTTTTTGCTCTTGGTTATACAACAGCAAAATAATTGGTGGTTTGAATTTGTTGATTCTCACTCTTTTTTCTCTTCATGATCTCTAGAAAATTATTTGAGTCTTCAAAATTAAAAGTTAGATCCACAACAACTGATCTGCATGGCAATGGTAAATAAATGAAGAGCAACAGTGACGACGTTGAGGTTCTCCACTCTGTCTGTCTGGTGTGGTTGCACTAGAAAACTGATTAAATGTTGAGGAGTTCCTAACACATTTTATGATAACAACTGCTGCTGGTCCATTAAATGTTTTGTAGTTGTCGTTGGAACTGTTCATCATCCTTTCAGACGACAACTAGTACTTCCCTGCATTAGAGAAAAACCTTCAGTGAACTTGCTAGAAAAAATATTGTGGTTGTAGTTTAACGTGAGGATAGATACGCCACTTTAACTAATGTAATGATACGACGTCGAAAGCTGCTTATTTTACTCTTTTTATTTATGACGGAACGGATAATGGCAATGACTTCACTTTGCCTCTATTGTCTTCCAAAAAAATAATGTGCACCACAAACATGAACTAAATGTTCCTACTTTTTACGAGTCTTATTGAATATGCATTCGTTGTTTGGTTCACTGCTTTACTCAAAAAGAATTAAGCTATTATGATCATCCCAACACAATCATCATTATCATCTCCAATTGTAATTGTACTTGTGAAGAACAAAAAGGCATTAAGGTTTCAGGAGGAGTTTTTAACGATTTCAACTCAACTTTGGTTATATATTTTTTTACTGAAAAAGAAAGAAAAACAGTGTCAGTAGTTTAGATCGTCGTGGGCTTCAAAAAAAGTTATTTTCTTTTTGTAAAAAAAAATACTCGTTTCCTTCCTTTTGGTGAAAAAATCAGGATGAACAACTCTTCTTATCTCGGATAGCAATTGAAGTTGTAATTGAACTTGGAGTTGATGTTGATGAAGACAAATCTGAAAGAAAAAAAATATTCAAAATTAAAAAACAATTTTTAAAAATTCCTTGTCAAAATAAATTATGAACGTTTAAACCTCAGTTTAGATTTTTTTCCTAATTGACGCGTAAGTACGACAAAGAAAAACGTGACTTATGATTTATGAGGAACTCTGGTGCACTTTGCAGTAAAATATATGCAATAAATCTAATTTCATGTTAAATATCGATAAATTACGAATTTGCAAATAACAGATTTTTTTTTTGTTTTAGCTTCACCTTTTATTTAAATCTATGAGGTACATTCGAAATGGAAGTGGTAAAATTTTGCACGCTCGTTTTTTGTTGGTGTAATAGTAATCTACCATAAAATTTTGTGTAAGTATTTATGGTTTTAGCTCGCGGTATTAGTTTTGCTTGCCTCAAACACCAGAAGAAAAAAAAGTGTTTTTGTTTTCTTTGTCAAACACATTGAATGAAATGGATGAATATTTTGTCGTAAAAATTAATTTTTGCAAAATATAATTGTCCCATTGAATTGAGGAAGACGGAACAAAAAACGGAGGCTAAAAATAATGATTCATTGTTTTGTTATTTTCGGAAATATCGAAGATCAGTTTCATTTGATCATTCATTTTGTGAATGTGTGGATTATGCAACGTAATTGCTGATATTAAAATTTTGCAAACTACCAACCAAACTATGTAATTTGTCCATTTCATAGTCACCACACAATAACTAATCCAAACCCAATCAATGGGATCTATTTCAAAATTAAATTTCACGGAGCTCATTTTACTCACTTTGTGCGTCCTATTATCAGTCTTTTGGAATTAATCAATTTTATATTAAAACCAATTTTTTTTGTCTCTCCGCCCAAATAAATTCGAACATGATCGAATAAACTAGAAATAGAAAATCTCCTGGTATTTTTGTTTTTATCTATTAGAATTAACAAGTCCATAAACCAGTTTTCCTTCTGACCAATTTCAAGAATAGAAAATTCGAGCAATGTACAAAGTAAAGCAAATATAAAAAAGTTGAGTCAACGAAACTGTAATCTCTTAATCCTATTTTATGCACTCGAACGCACGAACAGAAGGAGATGATGACTCACATGAAAAATGCAGGATTTAATGAATTGGCTTAAGAGATTAAATTAAAATGCTCCCTTTCTTTTTAACTCCAATAATCTGTGCGAGCAAATGAAAACGACAAATTTATGAAAACGGGTATTTTTGGAAGGATTTTCTCCTATTTTCAGATAGTCCAAGTTATTTATGAATGACCCCTATTACAGCGGATCAAATCAAGTTTACAATTTTTATTTTTCGTTTTAAGCATCTTGAAGTGTAGGTTTCATGTTTCTTTGAAATCTCTTAACTGGTCCTAATCGCAATTGCAATCACAATCACAATACAATCATGAAGTGGCCTCGTGAACAAAAAGAGAGAGAGTTTCAATATCATTAATTCACTTCATTGCTCGTTCCCTTCATTCATTCTGCATTGATTAGGGGCGGCTAGAGGATGATTTCATTATTATTACCTACGATTATGATTACTAAAGTGTCTTGGCAAATATTACGCCAGACCAGGCCAGCTGATGCTTAATTCATCTTTACCAACGACCCTTGAATGCACTAACGCCGCTGGAAGGATGTCAGCTAATCTATCTATGCAAATAATACTCGGAAATCTGGACTGGACCGACGGACAGACAGAAAATGTTTCCTCTTTATCTCATCTCATGAATGAGTCATTGGCTTCTTGGATTTTCACTCCTACTCCATTCGATTCAATCATTTTATCAAAAACTTTAAAATATTTTTTTTTATTCAGGGTTAACGAGTCTCAACTCTACTGAGAATATTAAATCGGTATCAAATGGTAAAACCAAAAGTCAATCCTTTCCTTCCATCGAGTTTTAAGCCGAAGAACTCTCAAACAAAAACATAAAGGATTTCAAGGTAAGATTTTTAAGAAGTACAAGGTTTCATCTTCAATGATAACCTTTCAGTGAGCCAAAACTAAACCTCAGCTCTACTTTTTTTTTCTTCTTCGGCAGCAAAGCTGGAGAGGATTTTATTTTTCAATTGCATATCTAATTTCTTGGTAAAATGGTAGATAGGTAGTAAGGTAAGGTAGATAGCAATAGCAAAAATGACCCTTCCACTTACAAATTTTTATTTGTTCTTTGACTTGACTTGACTCACTCGAAGAAAAAAAAATAGTTTTTTTCGCTTCCGCATACGCATACACACAAATACATGGGATATGATAGCAATAGCAAAGAAAAACAAAACAACCTTCTTTATATTTTCAAAAAAAAAACGTTTCTCACGTTTTGATGCAAAGCAATCTGCATTACTGGATGAACTTGTTATTGGAGAAAAAAAAAATTATGCAGTAATGATTTCATAATGATGCGGAAAGCAATACGAACTGTGTGGGATGTACAGATGTACTAGTGCAATTTCAATGAAAAATGCATTTCATGAATCATGGGGAATAGCCAAGCCACATCACAAAACAACCTACGACCTACCTGATGGTCTCGTAGAAAAAATGATGATTGTGGTCGTAATGAAGTGTATTGTATTTGTAAATACTCCACGGTGGGATCAATTTGTCATGGACCTTCACTTGAAACAGGTATGAGTGGAATACGAACATAAATTACGATGAAAATGGACGTGAAGATGCCACAATCCTAACTGAAAATATATCCAGGGAGCTGCTTTGGTTTGTTTTGTGAGAAATATTGTTTTCAAAAGAATCAAGATCACAACTCCACGTGATTCCTAATTTCAAGGTAAAATTCTACAATTTATTTTGTGGCGTTAAGCTAATTCGAGATTGAGAAATTTTTATTGAGTGATTAATGGGAATTAAAAGAATTTTTCCGAATTGATTTTTTTTCTGGGGAATTTGCTGTTGTGAATTATGTTCTCACATTACTTATAACAAAGTATAGCTACTCTGCTGATTTAAAACTATCTTTGATGAATTTATCTGCCGTTCATTAATTTTTTTTTGATTTGATAAAAACTCCATCTGAATTTTCATTCGAAATGAAATCAATTACGGAAATAAAAAAGATTTCTTTGTTTGATTTAAAAATTATAAATAGTAGCGGTGAGACGAGACGAATTAGGTAGAAAAAATATTAAAATTGAATTTTTTTAACAGTCAAGGCTTTCATAAAAAAATTGATAATGCAACGGAAATGGGATTTTTTTTCTCTGTAAAAAAATCCATCCACTTTATGTTTTGTACAAGCACAATTGACAATTGAATTTGGAGGGAATTGATTATGAATGAAGCATTATGAATTTTAATTTTCAAAATAAATTAACCATAATTACAATTCCTCTCATTCAATATCCAAAGGAATGAATAACGGATGTTCAAGTAATGCTCAAGAAATTCGAATGAATTTACTTATGCATCAACATCTAAATTAAAATTACTGACGAAGTGTAACGAAATTGGCACGGATGTCAGAAATAATGACAATCAGGTTGAAAAAACAACACAAGTGAAGTCGCTTATGCATGTGCTACGCTCTCATGTCATATTAGTTTCTTCAGAAATTCGCATACGTCAAAACAAAAACAAACACGAGTAGAGACATGACAAAGATGGTTTCGTTACATTTAGTAAAATTCTTCTTCATTCGTCAAGCACACGTCAATATAATATATACAGTGGAGACTCCGTATAACGGTCTTCCAGGTTACGACCATTCTAAATTAAAACTCATTGTAAAACTCTTCCACTGGCGGGATTCGAACCTGTACAACAATCGCCAATTTAATTTATGTTGCTCATAAAAACCGTCATTGCCGTCATTTTTTTTTCGATTAACTGTCGATCAACTAAATTTTATTGCTGGGGTAGAAACGAAAACAAAAAAAAGGGGGAAACTCTCCAGTTTTGGTTTGCTAGGTCAGGATTCGAACCTGAGGAACAATGGATAAAACGTTGAGTCCTTGCACCATTACGCCAACATTTTGAAACAATTTTCTAAAAATTCCGTTACAACCAGTGACACTGTGATAAGTTGTCCTGACTCGCCGTTATTTTTTCAAGCTTTAATTTTCAACTCAACACAAAAAAGAACTTTATTTCCGGTGTTGATTTGTGAAAAAAATGCAACACAAGTCGGACTAGACTAATATAAGCAGAACTCATTTGATTTAGATTACAAATCACAAGTCACACATCTTGCCTTGCATTACATTGCACATGAAAAGTGAAAAAAAAAATCGACATGATTATAGTGCTTGTGCTACTACTAACCCTGATTAAACGTGTGAAAGGTCAACAGTTTGGTAACGTCAGTCATAGTCATCATCATGTCTAACTGTAGCTGTGTAGCTTTAGCTTTCATTATTGAAATGCGTATGAAATTCCATTCTTAAAAAAATGCTTTGGTTTTGGTTTTGTTGTTTTTTCATGAATCATTATCGTATTCACACCACTACATATACCACCAAATATTTTTTAAACTATTTTGTGGTCCTTAACTATGCATACTTAAGCTTATTGTTAGAAATGGTAGGATAATGAATTGCATTTGCAGTAGGAAAAATTTCACTTTGACAAAACTAAAGTCGAAGTCCTGCGAGGAACAAAAAAAACAGTTGCAGTGACAGTGACCACGATCACGTCACGTTTTAAAATTCACAATGTAGCTTGTGTTTATGCGACAGAGATAGTCAGATTTTAAGTAAAAAATTGAGAAGCTTGAAACGGTTAAATATTTATCAATTCCATTATAATTGGTTTTTTCCTATGAAATCGGTTATTTTGTTGTCCAGTCTTTCGGAAGTGAAGTTATTTTTTAGAATTGTATAAAATTAAGTAAATTGAAACTGAAACTGACTAACAGGGAAACCGATTGAAGTGTCCCCCTAATCGCATATACCAGGCATACTGTCTAGATCAGCAATTTTTAGCTAGCTACGAATTTTTTGTCGAAATATTGGGGATATTTCGCAGTTATTTTTTATTTCAATTTTATTTCCAAAATATGTATCCATTTGGACGAGCATTGACATCACCTCTGAAAACCATGCCTGTCTACGTGTTTTGTTATTTGGTAGATGAATCGGGTGGCACGATACAACTTTTGACATGAAGCAGATGCAAAAATACATCACGGTATCGGCTTTGGATTGGTACTAATGTGCATTGCAACCAATGCATTGTAAATGGGCATTTTAACAAACAAAAAATAGAAATTAAATTTTTTTGCAAAAAATCTCCAGTATTTCGAAAACGGATTCGTAATCAGTAAAAACCGCTGATACAGCCAGTATGACTAGTCTTTCGATTAGAGGGGGACACTTCAATTGGTAGCCTTGTAAAAACCCAGATGTCTGTTAAAACCCACTGCCACCTCCGACTTTGTAAGTCTTAAACTTAAGCAGTGACAGAGACAGTGAGGCAGTGACTTGGCAAGACAAAATAATTTTTTCTTCCCATCTTCCCATTCATTTTCATTTCTACCGAGTAGTTAATCATAAACAATAGGAAGGCTTACAGAAAAAATAAATTTGCAACTTGCAATCCAATTATCATTATCATGTGCAATGCATTTAAACCGAGAAAAGCTCTTTATCCGTAGCGCAAAAGATGAGATGAATGAATGAAAATGACCAAACGCAAACGCAAGCAAACAAAATAATAATGAATGGTTTTTGAAGAAGATTTGAGATGAGATGATGATGACATGACACGTTGTTATTATCATCACATGATTCCTAATGAAAAACATTTAGTTTTATTCTAAGTATTGAGTAAAAACTTGTTAAAAAGCCTCTTTTCTTTTTTCTCTGAATGAAAATGAAGTTACATACATCACATCATTGAGAAATGACGAATGACACTTCGTCATCTCTTCTTTTTTTCATAAAACAAACAAATCTCAGAGAAACGTTTGTATCTGTATTTCTAATTCATTTTTGTCATAGAGTGAAGGTAAGTCAAAGACTTTTATTGTTTATTTAACGTTTACATTTTTAGGTTTTACGATACCTATGTTGACACGGAACATGATATTTTTTCGTTGTCTTTGCATTGGCTTTCCTCAAACTTGTCAATTTTCTACGTTTGTTCTGCTTCACAGGTTAAACATATATTAATTTTTTGTCCGTTATCATCTTCTCAAAAGATGAGCTTACAGTAAATATGGATTTGTTCCGCAATCAAGCAGTAATACCGGATCTATTTTCAATGGATTTTGCAACAACGAATTTTCCTTAAAACTTGAACATCCACTCACACCTGACCTGTAACAAATGTAATTTCGAAGGCGTTGACAGACTCCAGTACGAGCGCTTTGGCGAGACGAATTCCAATTTTTTTTTTTTTTTTTTTTTTTTTTTTTTTGAGAAATTTGAAATTCCAGTGCATATGGAACTATTTCCTAAAAAATATAATCGACATCAAGTCGATGGACTAGGCTTTTATTTGTTTGTCGGTCATTTTTTTGTTTTGAAAAAATTGGAAAATGACCGACTCTATTGATTAATCTGTACTATGATCAATTGCATCCAGTTAAAGAACAAAACATCCGAAAAAAAACTAATCTAAATTATTTAAAGCTTATATAAATGATCTCCATGTTCGACTAGACAGTTCCAGCAAAAATATTTCCATGAATAAATGATGAAACACTTTGAAATAAATAAATCCGTTATTTTTTATGATCCAACTCAAATAAGTCATTTTAAATGTTAAGGAATTCTTTCTGAAAAGCATGAGATCAAATTCACAATTCACCGTAATGCCATAAACTTCTTCATCTTCACAAGAAAAGAAAACTGCAGAATTCTAACTACAGCTCAACCCACGTCACACAATCAACCATCATTTCTCACCTTTCTCATCTCCAAATCCGTCACAGCTACGCTTACGACTACACAAGGAGTCACAGTAACATTTGAATTTGAAAGTTCTATGCTCTACCTCAGTCATAACGAACCTCATCATCATCCACATCAATCATCATCCTTCGTCTTTGATGTACCGAAAATGCACTTTCTGCATCTGCATCAGCAGATGTAAGGCGCGGAAGACAATTTTGAGACCACCCATGTTTTTGTATTTACGTAATACAAATTGTTTTCGTTATAAATACTTGGAACTTTTATTGATTGCTTTATTTAAAAAATGTACAGCAGTAAATGGGAAAACACTGGTGGTCTCAAAATTGTCTTCCGCACCTTAGTTGTACTTGTATCATGTCATTGCAGATTTGCAATTGCACTTTTTCATTTATACTCATCTAGAAAAATATAAACGGATTTGTAATTGTAATTATTATTGTTAGCATCATCGCGATAAAAAAAAATCTGCAATGTATTGTTCACCATTCTCTTCCTTGAGCCAGAAAACGAAAATGAATGGTAAAATATGCAAATACAAAAAAACTGCAAACTTTGTCTTCTATTCGCTCACATTTTGACTTGTCCCTTTCTACAGAAGCACCATTTGTAAAAAGGTGGTTTAGGTAGAGCAGAGCTGAAGTTGAACTAATGCAATAAATATTCATCAGATATCAGATCACTCACTCTCTTTAATTATTTAACGAACTCTAACTCGAATATATAGAAAGAGAAGTAAAGGAATGTAGCTGTTTAAGGTGTCTAGTCTCCCTCATGTCATGTCACATGCAAAAAAAATGAAGAGCTCGAAATCTGCATCTTGCACCCACTCCACTTTACTTTGGCTTGCCATGCAAGTAACTACTCGTGGTATAGTTTTTGTATTGATTTTGACAAAAGTTGTTGCAGTTTGATGAAACTCTAAATGTGAGGTGTGCAAATAAATGAAATGTAAAAACTTGTTGTTTTTCTTTTCTATGCTTATCTAGTTCAAGTAATCTAAACTATCTCGAATCACAATCACAATCTACAAGTCTGAGTTAGATTTTCATTTTGGTTACTACTGTTCTATCGAATATCGATGTACTAAATTAAAAACGAATTATGTAGAGTTTAAAATCAATTTAATTCTTGTCCAGTTGATTTAGAGTTGATAAGATAATGAAATGGTGAAGGTGCACAAGTGAAGAACTAAAACGTCGTCATATTGAACATCGACGAAAACATAATTTCGTTTTGATAAAAGATGCAGCTTGGCCTATATTTTCGTTGTGTGAAGTTGAATTCTGAGATTTTCTTCCAATCCGTTGATTTTCTAGCGGGTTGGACTATTTGAAAACAATTTTTTGAAGGAATATTTTGAAAACGATGAAAATAGAATCGAGTAAAAATTTTCATTTGCATTTAAAAAATTTAATTTAAAAGTTCACGATAATTTCATTTCAGTTTTGTAAAAATTTTTGTAAAATTGAAAATTGGTATTGTTTATGTTAAAAACCTTCATACAAATTTCACTAAATATTTTGTCAAGACGAAATGTATGCTGGAAATCTAAATAAATGTGATTTTGTTTCATGTCCAAAAGTTTTCACAGCTTCGCAACCTGAGCCTGAAACATTGAATGTCTTCGTTTAATATACATCCACAGATTTGTATCCGAAACGGTAGGTTCTTGATGATTTTTGATGAGGAAAATAAATTTCGCGTATTGGACCGAACTGAAATTTCCCTGAATGATTTTACACTCTAAATTGCACCACTGCACCACTGCAAAACTTTTACCGTAGCATATCTATCGACAATCTAAAATTATTATTTTTTATTCCTTAACTTACCTTTCAAGACAAAAACTGGATTATTGAGGATGCCTTATGACACGATACGATACGATTGTTGCTGCTGCTGTTGCGCTACAAATTCAACTCCACAGGTAGCTGTAGTATAGTTCAATATTTGCACGAAAAACTTTCAACTCGACTACTTTATTCCCATAAAGATAGATAACCGACGCGACAAGGTCCTCTTCTACTCTTTTAAGTTTTTTTTTGCGATAACCCAAACCACGACGTCAGAACACAAAAATTGAAAAGCAATCGATATTCTAGGGAATTTTTTTTGTAATCGTAATCTTTCAATCTCGTTTACTCCTTAAGACAATAACTACGTCAGTGCAAATGGGATTCACTGGAAACCACTTTTTTGTAGAAAGTTGACAAGCACGCAAGAATTTTTCCAGGAAATGAAATTCTTTCTATTTTCGTCTTCCCCTACCCCACGCGTTGCATTGTATTGCAATTGTATAATAGCACCGTTTGCAATCACAATTCGACAATGGAAGATTTTTCGGCTTTCTCACAATTACAATCACAGCTTTTCACTTCTTCACCACTCCAGCTCAAGTTTTATTTTTGTCCCAAATCGGGCGGTCGGCGTAGAGCTATCACAAGAGCGTGGCATGAACAAAGGAAGCAACGGTCTTTTCCTTCCTCCTCTAATCCTTTTTCTCCACCTCTACTGACTGACAATGGAAAACAATTTTAGGAAAAGATCACAATAGAAAAATCAAAGTGGACTTCACAAAACAAAACATTTAGGCAGACTCACAAAATGAAAAGAAGCACTTGAAAAAAATAATTTATGCATCTGAAATCTGAATTCGTTCTTGAAAAAATATATCATAACTTCTCTTTGATTATGCTTCTGTTCTGAGTAGCAACGTGAGACTGGCAAGTTAGTCATTCAATGAGGAGGGTTTACCATCATCAAAAAAAATTGTAAGTAGTCACATGCAATGCAAGTTAAAGTTGCATTGAAAGTATGTATGTACAATGTGCATTTCTATGTATGTACCATAACCAAACCACTTTAACTGCCACTTTAACCATGTATACTTATGTACACTCAATCCGCTTTAAAAATGTAAGGAGACTGCAATATCATTGTTATCGTCATTTACTATTTTTTTCGTATATCATCATTAAGCAGCATTATAATGATAGATGGATTGGATAGATGCCTTTTTGCATTGTTGAGATTTAAAGAGGTTTGAGGCGAATTGCATTAATGTAATAGTGTAGGTGTTATCATGCCGTATTTTTCCTAATAAAATGCAGCTCTCAATTTTGGAAGGTTGGAAATTCAAATAAAGCACAAAATTTAAATTGCATTTTCTCTGTAAACCGAATATTGTAAATTTGCGTTTCCGCCTTAATGTTTTGAACAATCCATTGATAAGTGATTTATCTGCGACGTATATAATTCCTTCGTGTTTACCAAATGACATGACAGCGTTACGAACATCAATATACCGTTGGACAATAATTGCTGCGGAGATGGTTGAAAAAATTGTTAAACTTGTTTTATTAGAATGAATTTTCGTTCAGACTTTGTCATTGTTAAGCTGACAAGGGAAGGGCCCCAAGTGCCCCCCCTTAATTCCATATACCAGACATACTTTCTTAATCAGCATTTTGTTCTGCTTACGAATCCGTTTTCAGTTCACTGCGAAAATATCAGGGTGATTTATAATTTTAATTTTTTAACTCGAAATTGTATACTTCCAATGCATTACAGCTCTGAAATAATGTTCACATCAGCTTGCAAAATCGTACCGCGCCAGGTATTTTTCAATTTCGGAAGGCGGTGACAACCGACCCTTCACTCCTTATCTGTTAGCTTTGAACTATGCAAGAGCATGTAAAATTCGCGGAGGATGTTGATCCGCATCCAGATAATTAAAGACTTTGACATAAAAATTGAAGTTAAAATCACCCTGACATTTTCGCAGTAAACTGAAAACGGATTCGTAAGCAGAAAAAAATGCTGAGGGGCACTTGGGGTCCTTCGCTTGTGAGCTAAATTATAAATAAAAAAGGTGAAATAAGACGTGTTTTAACAGCAAACTTGAATAAATTAACTCTTTCGAAAAGCAAAACCATTTTGCCTGGATCACAAAAGTATTTCTAAAACTAAATCTATAATGAAGTTAATTTATTTTGGATTTTTCATAATCTGCATAATGATATAGATTTTTACCAAACTAGACTGTAACTTTTTTAGAAAGAATTTGTTAAAGTATGGAAATTTTGTGAGCTGCTAAAACGCAATAAGGACGTTTTACAGTCTCCAGGGTCAACAAGTCAAAGCACTATCAATTTTTTTCTCTTCCGGTAAAATACCCGGGTACAAA
>JAHZMX010005493.1:0-19759 GCA_027743895.1 Seira musarum
ATTGGACCCTGAGCTATGTGTACATTGTACCTACCAACCATTCCTGAATTCCTTAGGATCGGAATTCCATGAAGTCAATACAAGTAGCAATTCATTCACTCTTCAATATTCCTGGGCTTGCTTGGCTTCCTGCCATACATATCTTAGGAGAGAAGATTTGAACATGGAAACTCTTGAACCTGATATTTTTTTTATCTTCGCATCATTTTATGTGCGGAATTCGTTTCAACAATTCATCCCATCATGTCAAAAAAAATAGGTATTCTCTTTTCATTCCCCAAGCTCACAAGAAGGGAAAAAATTCGTATAAAACTTTCTTTATGCCGCATTATGCGTATAACGCCATTATAATGCGATTTTTTGTCGTAGCGCCTGTTTCATAAAAAAATCTTTTCATCTTTTAAATTGCTCCAACAAGTCCTTCCCTACCTACTTTCCAAGCGAAGCGAAAGACTAAACCAGACCACTACCACCCCGTAGCAGGATTTCTGGAATATTAATGGATCATGAGTTTCAAAGGTGACTCTCAGCGACTCTCGTAAGTGAAGAAAAAGTAAAGTGGCAGAATCATGTCTTTCCATTTCTGTAAAATAATATGAGAAAAAGGCTTGTAACCCTTTTCACCTTACACATTTTCCTGCAATGTAACCGCAATCAAAAACTGAGGACTTTGGACTCGGAGGGTGTAGGTATGCCACAGCCACAACACAACCTAACATACCGTGCCATCACCGTTGAATGGCTCACTTTATTATTTTTTCCGTGTGCACTCAAGATGCTATTTTACATGACATGTGCGTTAGAAAATAGGAAAAAAAAGATAAAAATTATTTTCCCAATGCCATTACAGTACAGCAACCGTACCAAATACGATAGCATATTCTATTATCTTTTCCCAAAAAAAAGTGTCCATATCGATTCATTTTTTTCACTGCACCATTTTCTTATCACGATCAAATAGGAAATGAGAATGTGGAAGGAGGAAAAAAATTACCATGTGCTATGTGCATTTTCGGCATTTCTAACGCTCTATTATTTAGAGGTTCCAATTTCTAGGGCATGTTTCGGGTTTTGCTCATTCTTCAACTTTTTAAACATCCACTTCACTTCACTGCCCCCGTTCTAATTTTATCTGTTTCTATCTAGCTTTGCAAACGTAAGTATTTCCACCCAGAAGGAGCGAGAGTGAAATCGGAGGAGACTAGACACTTGATATAGAAAAAGAAAATGAGTATACCTTGCTTGAGTTGAAGCCATCCAACCACTTTGTAGAAGCAGTAATGAGAAAGATTCACAACCTTCTTCGGATCTACATTGATCTGACTTTTGTTCATTCTTAGTAAAAAAAGCAAATGTATAAGTACCAACCCAGTTCGTTGGTTACGGTAGGTAGTGGTAGATTTTGGGGCCTTGTTAGGAGGGAAGCGACATGACATGGAGCATATTCGTTAAAAATACATAAAAAATCGGAGGCAGTGAAACAGTTTCTATTTGTTTTTTTCTTCACTGAGCCAAGTAGTTTTTTAATAATGCTCTTTGGCCTACTATGGCCTGGTTTGGTTTTTTGGCTTTGCACGAATCCATGCTCCCCTCTTCTCTCATTGCAATAATTTGAACGGTTTTAAGTACCACACCATAGAGAAAATGAGTACTCTGTTTCGTTTGCGTAATAGTATGTATCTCGAGCTTATTTTTGAAAGCGGAGAAAGAAAGAAACGAACAGTGCTAAAGCACAACTACTCCTACAAAAACGCCCTGAAGCTAGCTTAGCTCGGCTTTCGCTTATTTCTTGTCACTAATGATGGTTTCTAATATGCTACTTCGTTTCATCCTCTATTTACCCAGTTTTTTTATACTTAAAGCAGCCACTAGTCACCAGTGCTTTCTCCTAATTTCCCATAACTTTTTCTCACAGCGCATCACACCACTTCTCATCACACTTTCCCTGAATGGAACTCCTATCCCCCGCTCGCTCACACTCTTTCAAATGTGGAGTGAGTAACACGCGCAAAAAAAAGTCGTTTGGAAAAGAGGCAGAGGCAAAAGCCTATTACACTGTTGAGAAGGGTGATTACGGCAAGGAGAAATTGAGTTTGAAAGAGGGTCATGAAAATGAATACCTACCTTCTTCACTTTCAATATGCAGAAAATCCTATTCCAAGCTAAAATTCATTCGTGTTTAATAGTCCGTTAGAATTTTTCAAAAAGTGCATTGTTCATAAGCGCGCCTATAGGTTTACTTTAGGTGCTGGATTTCTTCAGCAATTTTCCACTTGATGTGATTAACAAGACACTTATCATCGTCAACGCATCAAGTATCACCACCGCCGTCATCAACATCAACCTCATCATCATCATCACATCCTATCATCTTGCTCGCGTCATTTTTTTGCGTTAGATCAAAAGAGACGCTTCATGTAACATATTTGAATACAGTGTTTTGTGATAGATGTAAATGGGTTGATATGTACCTAAAAATAGCTGGAAGGTTTGCAAATTCTTGAGCACTATTATCTTTACCACAATTTGTGGCTGGTGTAAGGTATGTATGTATTTGAAGGAGGAAATTTATTTTAGTTACTGACTCATCTCGTCATTTCATTATCCTCGCAACAAACCAGCCTCGGGACTTGGGTGGTTGAGAGTTTGTGTGTTTGATGTGTGGTGCGAAATGAAAATCTGTGGATAAAGCACCCAGAATCCAGAGCTACTGCGTTTGTGAGTAAATTAAGTGTGTTACATTGGTAATCAAATACCACCAAATATTTATTTTATTTTCGGCTCGGCGGCAACTTATTTACTTTCGTCGGCAGTAAATGTAGCGATAACGGACTTCACTAATACTCGACAGTAACAACTAACTGCGCTTTAGCAGTACTTGACTTGACTTTGAGTTGTTTTATTTGGTCTTGAATACTAAAATGCACTATCCATCAGCATTCATCTTTGTAGTAGTCACCTAACGAGAGAAGCAAAATTGATTTTTCATGTTATAAACCTTTATGAGCGACAGTGACATTGATGTGCAAGTGTATCTGTCTGCATCACATTCACATTTCATTCCCGAATCTGCGAGTATTGTTAGTGCATATGCAAAACCCATTTTTAATCCTATTAACAATCCTACGCATCAGCATCAGTTAAATGTCAACAGTTGTAGAGTACATATGCTTCATAAATAATGATTATAAAGTGAGATTAGTTCAAATGGCTGAATAAGCCGATTCCTTTCCCTCAAAACCGCATACCTACATACCAATTTTTTATAATGATATTCTTTTCATGAAAATACCTTATGCACCAAAGTTTAGTAAAAGGACTGAATTTTTTTCCCACTTGACAAACTGCAAAATTTCGAACATGGAGTTGTCCAAATCTCACAAAAATGTTTGATTCGCTCCCAAATTTCCGCTTACCTCCCACACATATTCACGAATGACCAACAAAGCATGAAGTATTAGCAAGATAAACAAGCATACTTGTTGAGAAGTCATAAAATTGATTTAATGAAGCTAAATTAAAAAGGAAATTAATGTTTGTAGAGAGAGATGCTACATACTTATTTTCTGGAAAACTTTGCACATTTTGGTAAACTTTTAAAATGAATTTGTTAAATCCCTGAAGTAAACATGTCTGGTGCACTTGCTGCTACTTTTTTTTTACTGAATACTCATTTCCCAACATGAAATTTGAGCATTGTGAAAGCCTTGGATTCTTGGAGTTTTAGCTTATTCAGTTACACCACAATCCCACAAAATATATGTGAAAAGCCATATTATGAATATTGCTAGTCCCGTTGCCTACAAAAGTGTGTGCATAAATATCCGGATTACGATATTGGGGAAGTTAAAGGATGCATATGGATGTACACATAAGTAATATTCATGACCTAGAGCATGAAATTTTAAACTTTACTTTCCAAATTCTATCACATCATGCCTGTTTCTTTTTCTTGTGTGTAAGCAAGGCAAAATCAACGAACCAGACTGAATGCCGGAAAGCAGTCATGTCTCTGTCCTCTGTGTCTTAGTGAGTTTGGAAACACTGGTCTGCTCAAAAAATGACTAGCAAAAGTTAAAAAAACTGTTCCTTTTTTCTTGGAAATGGCAACCATGCTACAGTCCCTTTTTAAACTTGAATTTCGAAAAAGTGAACTACTATAATTGAATTGGACCAGACACATCGTTTCGGTTGCTTGCCTGTATTGCTTAGTAAGCTTAGGAAAAATTGACTAAGAAATTGATTTCTAGACTGGCTAAATTTCACCTGGAGAAACTCGAAGTATAAATCGGTGTACTAAAAATATAACCTACGGACAGCCATGCATAAAAGCAAAATTCGTGAAATATAAGAATTGGTTTTATGCTCTNGCAACCATGCTACAGTCCCTTTTTAAACTTGAATTTCGAAAAAGTGAACTACTATAATTGAATTGGACCAGACACATCGTTTCGGTTGCTTGCCTGTATTGCTTAGTAAGCTTAGGAAAAATTGACTAAGAAATTGATTTCTAGACTGGCTAAATTTCACCTGGAGAAACTCGAAGTATAAATCGGTGTACTAAAAATATAACCTACGGACAGCCATGCATAAAAGCAAAATTCGTGAAATATAAGAATTGGTTTTATGCTCTACTTCTACTGTAGCTTAACTTACTAACTTAAGAAAAGTACGCTGATTCGATTCATAGCACATGACTATGGCATAGCAGTCGCCAGATGAGATGTAAATCTTTTTCGGAAATGAGCTCTATAAACATAAGAAAGAGCCTTCTTCAACTTCCACCTAAAGCTCTTCTTTTCCATGCGATGATAAAGTGATTTTTGTGGACGATGACAATATTAAAGGAAAAGTTAGCCAAGCTTATGTAGAATTAGGTACAAGGTAAACACACCCTACCCATCACAATGGAGAGATCCTTTTCTTCTATTTTTTCTTCCAGTGATATTTTCTCTCGCCAAATAACTTTATTATACCGTTTGTATGTGCCAACAACACATTCTTGTTATGGTGCTTGGTGAAATCGACTCTAGGCATTCATTAAAGAAATTAAGTACAAAACTCTGCCCTCAATCTCTATCATCCCAAATTCAATTGTGTTGATGCATTATTTTTATTTTCTCTGGTTTTTAATTTCGTTCGGCAATCACAATCAGGGCTTTTCTTCGCCATTTGGCAGTGAAGTGAGAATTGAGTACACAACATTCTTTGGCTCTGGACTTAAATAAACAAAATTGGTCAATACTTTTTTGGCAATCAAGAGGAAGTGATGAAAATTAAGTACCTACTTTTTCTTCCAAAATCAGTTTATTAGCTCATTCGTAAATCACATTTTGGATTTCCCCATAAAAAAGAAATGAAAACAAGACAAGTTGATGAGAAAGTACCTGAAGCAAAACACAAATACTGCGTCGTTGTGCTCACAAAGAGGAACTACTTCTAATCTATAATCATGCTAAATTCAACTGTCTATCCAATCTAATTAATCGAGCAAAGAACAATACAATACAATACAATACAATGGTGGCAACGGTCGGTGGGAGGTCTGGTTTTGGCTTGCTCATTCAACCGTTCTTGAAAGATAAGCAAATATCAGGAGTGAGTAAAAGAAAAACAAACAAGGAAGAGAAAACATTATGAAACCTTGGGCTATCCACTGTCTTCTGACATTTATGTAGGTACTTGAACCGGAAAAAAAGATCAGCCAAAGTCGTGGTTATGGCTTACAGGAAATGTTCTTCTCAAATTCACACGAGACGTCCGAAAAGTAACATGATTACATCCACAGCTACATCTATTTCATTTTATCCCAAAAATAAAATGTTTCTATCTGCGTAGACAACTTTCCATATTACTTTTAAAACTTTTCTCTTATCCTCAAGAAAAAGTGAATGATAAACTTCACTTTAGGATTATCTTCTTCCTTCTTATAGGAAGATACATAGTATGTAAGCTAAATAGGTAGTTGAGTTACTCTCTTTTCTCCCGAGTTTCTTCCAAACTTTCTCCAAAAATGAAAGTTTTCTTTCATTTTCTTAACAAACAATGTTGATATGTAAAGGAAAATATATTGCTCCATACTTACTTGTGTGTACCATATTGCCATTGCATTTTGTATTAAATATTGCACGGGTTTTACATTTTTATAAAATACTCGAGGGTCCACTTTCCCTCCTTTCCTAAGAGACTTGTATTATTTTTGAATAGGTAGAAGTGATGATGATAAGACTAGTCACTTTATATCCATCTGGTGAAACCTGAAACATCTGTATTCGTTGCTGTTGGTAGATATTATAATAATAGTCATCATCATTCCAAAAGTGCAATGTCCCCACACAGAACAGCCTCCCAAGTGACCCGTCTTTTGCATAACCCAACCCAATGTGGAAGAAAAAAAACGTTTTCTAGGGGGTTCTCCTTTACCAGCGTATATTTACGGATCATGGAAGGGCTTGCGCTGGATAAAGATATGTAATAAGTAGAGCATGAGG
Organism: Seira musarum; assembly: GCA_027743895.1. Classification (NCBI taxonomy): domain Eukaryota; kingdom Metazoa; phylum Arthropoda; class Collembola; order Entomobryomorpha; family Entomobryidae; genus Seira; species Seira musarum. The sequence goes on from JAHZMX010005493.1 coordinate 6,492, forward strand.
ATGCACATGGGAAGCGTAACGAAAAGGATTAAATAGTTTGGTAATACCATCCATTTAAACGATTCAAGCATTATCTTATGACTGTGACTATGCCATACAAAATATATAAATTTTTTGGTGACAGAAGAGACAGTGACTATGAAAGCGCAATATTACTATTGTTCAGGACACCCTTTAAAACTCGCTTGTAGTTTTCATGCGATGTCATGTAGCTCTAATTCTACTTTATTAAAAACCAGCGGAGTATCATAAAATAGTGTGGGAGCAACACCAACAACAGCAGCAAGAAGGCCCAGAGAATTTACTACAACTACGGCTACGATCCATTTTAAGGCTTAAGAGGAAGATGAGCCAAGCCATTTACCATTTACTATAAACGTTATTCATGGTTCCACATTCTCCGTTGGTGATTTGACTTAATGAAACTTCAAGGTTTGCATACAAAATCCTTATACCTAAAACTGGTTTGCATTGCATTGCTTGTTGCCTGAAGGGGGATGGTTAGTAGCGTGGGTGAAAGCAAGCAACCGTGTTTGTCTGTTTCATAAAGATTATTTAATAAAAATGGAGAGAATCACGTCTATTGGAAATTGTTTATGAGAGTTGTTATATTCTTATGATTTCACAAATTAAAAGTTAGCTTGTGTATTTAACAGGGATTTCCCTTCCATATGAAAAGAAATTCATGTAATCCAAGCACGTGGCCCTTGACTCGGACTTGGATTTTTGACAAAATTCTATAGAACTACCTAAATATAATTGGCTAATACATTTTTATGATCTTTGCTTTGTCTCCTTCATTCGTTTCAGGAAAAAAACAAAGCTTTGAGTTTTTTAACCATTAAGCCAATCAAAAGAGTTACTGTCATTTTTGTCAAGTTGTCATACTTCCAGTGAGACATGATGTTTTTCGCCCTTCCCAAAGTAAAATGTGAAGAGTGAGTCGTGAGTCCGTCCTTAGTTCGTGCTATGTACATGAGGATGGAGTGACACTATTTTTTCCCCTGAATGGACTTTTTCCAACGACTGTTTGGTTACGCGTCTCGTCAGGCGGTAAATAAAACAACTGATGGAAACTACGTGACGTGACTCAACTCTTTTGACAGGATGCTGAATCTGATAATGGTTAGGAAGCAAGTACATTGGTAATGCATGTATCAGATCAGGGCGTGGGATGAGGACAAGATAAGTAGGTACTGTATGTCAGGATCAGGAACAGCATCACGGTCAGAACAGGATCAGGAACAGGATCGGGCATCACGGTCATAGCCATGCACTCTCATAACTTATGAATGAAACAGCAGCATCACATTTTACGGTTGTGAAACAATGAGAGTGACAGCTTGTCATAAAAATAGTATGCAATTCAATGAAGTTATTATTATTTTATGCTGATTTGTAAAACCAGTAATATGCGGAATAGAGTACTGTCTGTGCTGTTGAAGTAAGTACTTTGTGGGGGAAATGAATTAAAATTGTGGACGATTCCAATTCTGCAGATAGCTTAAAATATTGTACTCCAATTTAAGGGTACATAGGCTTTGTTACAATTTTTTACTCGGCGCTCACACATACTTTTAATTTCTTAAAAGAACAGATACAATGCAGATAATATGTGTTATTTTTATTTTATTTAGAGCACTCATTGTTTTTGAAATTTCATATTCAATACTAACAAATTTTCAACCCGCACAGTACTTATGGGAGCAAGTACGATATTCATTTGCTTTAAATTGGGTGTAGTTTATTTTATAAATAATTTGCTGAAAATCTGGAAAAGGGATTTTACAGAGTTGGTATTAATTATGAAAGGTCTAGAGTTTACATAAGTATCATAATTTATCCTTCATTAGAGGCTGCATGGAATCATTATCCCGCAATTTAATCCCTAAAATATTACGTAACCCAATCTATTCAATTGTCTCACCTAACAGAGCGTGAAGTAACAAATGTAACCAGTTCTATTTTTACACAATAAATGTTCTTAGCACTACACCGTCTGCCTATTTAATGCAGACATGTGAACTTATTTTCAGTCAAAACAAATTAATGTTACTTCGTTTCTCTAGCAAGATCATGCAAACTAGAATAGGGAGAAGTCAAAATACGTGCGTCAAAAACAGACGACGGTAAAACATGCGTTGTCTTCAGTCTTCGACTCTGTCTACACGTTTCAACTTTCCGGTTCGTTTTAAGTGCCTACTCTCAGCTCACAGTCTTTTTACGTATTCCATTTTAAAGAAAGTAGAACACAACAGCATTGAAAGCATATCCCTTACGATATGGCTTATAAAAAATACGAGGGAAAAAACGGTTGAATTTTGCATGGAATAAAATCAGACATTGATTGACACATTTGGTAACGCCCATCATCCAGTTTACGGAAAAGGCTTCTCTCAAACTTTCCTTTGAAAAGTCTTATATTCCTAGAAATAAGAAATACGTTTTGTAGGTGGAAGAATAAAAATCATTTTTCATGCAGCATCGAAACCCATAAACCCATTCAAAGTCATACTTTTGTGTTAGAAAGAAATAGAACAAAGAAAAAGGAAAAATGGATAATAGGTAAGTTTCTGTGAAATAACAAGGCAGCGAATGATAAAATAACGTGAGAAAAATGTTGCATGTGTATTTTGGGAGGAAATATTCCTTAACTTGGCATTCTACAAAAGGTTATCGGGTTAGATTGTGAGGGATTGTACCAAAATAATATGACTTGATATCCTTTTAAGAAACCTTTACAATTATTGCGAATGCACAACAGCAATTCAAAGTAAAATTGTCGAAGTGTATTGCTCAAAATTAGAGATAAATGGGCTGCTATACAATTTAAAAGTATTGATTAAAATTGAAGAAAAAAGATATTCTCCACGTGGAGAAGAAAATGAATGGTAAATCATAAAACAGAATTTAATTGTCCACTCGGCCCTGTCCAACTCGAAGAACATGAAGTGGAGTGGAATGGAACAGGGAACATGAGTGAAAATTAACCTTAATTCGGCACCAGCCTACTACATATGGATAGATAGATATAAAAGTACTTCATTCAGTTGAATAAAACATTGACTTCGCCAGCCGAATGGCGGGAGGTAACTGACGGCAAAATTGCGACAGCGCCCTGTAAACCAGCCGGCGCGCCGACAGGAGAGCTAATAGAGCAGACAGTAATGAAGACAATATAAAATAAAGCGACTATAAGGATGAGATCGAAAGGGCATGTCTATAAATTAATTGCCGTATAATAGAATTTTCAATGAGTTTTTGTGTAGGTAAAACATAGGTATTGACATTTTCAGCCCGACATGCAACGCGAACATGTCATCGGTTTCTTTTTGTAACAAAATTGCAATTTACCACTCAACAATATATGTCTGCGAGACAAGTCCCGATATCCAAAGTCACAGTCATGCAAGTGCCATGCAGTCATTTTTTGCACTTTTGGACGTCCTTCGCCTTTGAATTAATATGCATGGGTCGTATTTCCTTCAATTATACCACCCTAGTATATATTTATCGACTGGATGATGCAGGTTCCAAACATTTAAACAGGGACGTGTTCAATTCTTGAAACTCGTGATAAGCACTCAATTCGTAGCTCTTTTAACTCCTATCTTAATTTACTTAATTAAACATCACTGCGAACTTTGTTTTTAGTTTTACTAAAAATTAATTTAGAACCCAAGTTTTTATTTAAAAAAATATGGAATGCACTATACTTCTTCTACCATAAAAACATAGTAAATATCGAACAGTCTTGAGTTGTGTAAACAAAAATGAAATAAAAAAACAAACAAGTTTCGTTGCTCTTATCGCTAAAAGGAGGCTACTACAAAAACCACAACGACATTGACAGTGCAACTGCTGCAATTCTGCATGTAAGTATGCATGGATATATACCTATATGCAAAATGAGCAAATGAGTTTAAAGATTTTTTTGCTGCCTAAATTATGCTAATTCTTCTGTCGTGTAGAAGAACTTGTAATTAAAATCAGTAGCCCCTTGCTAATTCATAAAATGAAAATTAATTATTTACTCATTTTTAGCAAGTGCTCGAAAACCTTGGCCCCATTTCGAAAAGAACAAGCAACAAGCACCAATAAAGTTTACCTGCTCCCAACTCACCAAAAAATATATAAGTGAAGTTGATAAGATGATAATGATGAATGAATGATTCTTAATTTACTTGAACAGTTGCAGCCCGAAATTAATGAGAACAACACGAATTGTAAACGAAGTAGTGTAAAATAACGAAATTGCATAATTAAATGCATGATGCATAATGTTGTGGAGTTGACATCAAAAAGATTAATGAACTTGGCCAGGCCAGGCCAAGCAAAACTTAACCACGCAAATTTCTAGAAAGGACTACACACACACATTTGTTCGACTTCATGACTTCTGTCATTGGAAGAACATGCCACCTTTTAGCATTTGACTTTGGCATGGCACGCCATAATCACGAGCGAGCCTTTACTCTCACTCTTCGTAGTTAAATCCGAAGGAACAAAAGAACAAATATTCGAAGCGTCTTGTGTTTTGTGATGTGAAAAATCTCAATTTACTGAAAATCTTTAGAAGGAAGCATACAGGAATAGAATCACTCACGCAGAACTAAATACTTGACAAATTGAAATTCGCACACGCAAAATGAAATTCTTTCCCAGTTTTATCATTCTCGTATTTCTCCACTCCTCCTTCTGTGAAGGACAGAGATTGCAAGCAACGAAAATTACGAGTGGGGGAGTCTACGTTCTCGAAAGTCAGCATGATGGTTCGGTAAGTGAACTAGTCAAGCGTGAGAAATGTCACACAGAAAAATCTTTCTTCTGCGTTAACTCTACACTCTTGGAAGAATCTTCAGATTAAACTTAGGAAAAGAAACGGAAGCTGTTAGAAAACTTGTCAGGATTTTGAACTTCAAAAAGGAGGACAGAAGTATAGCAGAATCATATCTTTTTGGAATGATGATGTTTTTAATAATAGAATCTGTTCTTGTCCAAAAACTTGTGAAGAAGGAAGATTTTTTTTTTCAAAACAGAAAAGAGTTTTCACCCAGACAGTTGCTGCTATTCAAGTTTCGCTAATTATATTACCCTGTTTTCAAGTTCTTGACAGCGTTTGGTGGCGGCAAAGTGGGAACTTCTCAGGCCAACGGAGATTCAAGTCCAAATCGTCAATGGACGTTTCAACAAAATGGTTTGTAATTAATTCCAACAACTTTTTCTTAACTTTTTGGACTTGAAACATGAATAGAATGACAAAATTGTAAGAAAAAAGAATGTGGAGAAGGATATGAAGAAATTTTCTCTCTCTTAATATTTCGAGGAAATGTAAATTTTATAAAAATATTTCTGGTCGCAATTAACTTTTGAGCAACACTATTCACTAATTAGTGACTCCCTTGAAATGCAAAACAGAAGTTAAAAGTTTATTTTTGCATGCATTTTGTCTTTTGCTTCCGTTCTGTCCTTTGGGTGCAACTACTGCTAAAACACAGGCGATTCATCATGGACACTGACACCTGTAATTAACGACATAAACGTGGTCAGCGAGCAAACCTTTAAAATTATGTATGTTGGTCATGGAAAATCACAACTTCAGAGCCTTTCCACTGGAAAATGCCTTTTAAATTCCAGGTTCGTTTCATTTTATTTTGAAAATTGTGTCAGATTTATATGAATTTATTACGTTAGTTATGTTCATAATAAAAGGAAAGTGGTCAACAGAACACTAAAAATAGCTTATCTGTATCTACATTGTTTTGTGGAACGTGTGAATGTGAGATAAATTGTGCTCACTGAAACATAAATGGGACAAGCTCATGTAATTTAGCATGTTCTGTGAACAAAAACTTATTCAAATTATTTTGTTGTATAAATGTAATTTCTATTCCTGTTTTAAAGTGGGACGAACGTGCTTAACGGAAGCTGCGACAAGCAAGACCCACGTCAGCGCTGGAGAGTTTATTAAACAAATGGGCTAAATTCCCTGGTCAGCGTCTGCTTCGCTCTGCTTGGCTTGACTTAAGTACAAACAAAATTAATGAGAATATTTCAAAATTATTGCTGAAATAATTTGTTTAAATTCCTATTCTGAATTTATAATCACTAATCACGAAAAAATCCTTCAAAGCCGTAGAAATTGAATGGAAATGTGTAGCTTTAAGCTAACTATAAGATGTGAAATGTTTTTTAATGTGCGACAAAAATAAAGTAAATTATTTATTAAAAGAAAATACAAAATGAGCATCAAAATGGTAATGTATACCCACGCATGAGAAATCCATGAAAAACTTTAGTCCTTTAAAGTCCCTCATATTTTAATAATGAACTTAAGTACCCATATACCTAATACCTCTTCCAAGAACAGTCGAGGAACCAGTAGAAAGTTCCCCCCTGTCTAAATAAATTTTAGTCGTCTAAAAGATTTATTCCTCCGCATCTATTTTACATACAGAACAAAGGACGGACCAGAGAAGATAGTGGAATGAGTGGGTCGGCGCAAAAGAGAATTAAAAAGTAGAGTGAGTCTCAATTAGAAGGAAAAGTTTGCTTGTTCACCTAATTTATTACCTGCGAAAGCACATTCTCTCTTTCTCTCTGTATGATAGAATGCGGTACGTTTTCAAATATTTTATGATGCGGTGGGGATTTCATGGAAGCTCGCTTTCCATCCATCCATTCTCCAGGTAGGTATGTACAATACGTTTGTGATGGAGTTCACTTTACTTTTTTGTGGTATTCATTCTTGTTCACCACCAGAATTTGAACTCAATACTTCCACTTTTATGCTGCTACGAAAGTTTTGTTAGATCAGTGCAACCATGCCAGAAGCATTAACTTGTACTACTAAAGTTTCTGATTTTGATGTTTACCATTTTCTCTACTATACCGTTACATTAAACATGAGTTATTCTAACAATTTGCAAAGTAAACTACTGGGTTGCCTATCTACGCATTCAAACCTCAACTTAATGGCCGGGTGTACTAATATTACAAGAATATCAAATCATGTCAATACAAATTAAAATGGAAATAACGGATTCAACGAACTTAATCTGTTCGGACTTAGACATAACCGTAGTAAAAAACGCTCACAAATGAAAATTTAGAAACATTTTTTTCGATAAAAATAGTCCATTCCAAGAAGAAGAAACATAATTGTAAAAGTAACACCTACACATGTTGTTTTATCAAAGTATAATGATTAATTCAAAAGTTTTAGGAACAGTATGCTCCGATGAGCGGAGCCATTAATAATTCTGCTCATTAATTCAATCCATTTTTGACAAAAAGGGAAAATTTAACATTCATTTTTATCTTGCAGGGGATTTATTGGGAATAAAACATGATGTCGTGTCGTGATACAGTTTCAGATGACAAAAATTTAAATCTAATTCTTCTTATACTCCTATTTATTCTCTGCTCAAAAGGAAACTGCAAATGCAATGAACATGTTTCAAACATTTTAGGAAGGAATTTCCTAAATCATGAAAACATCCCTTCCCTTTCATTTTCATGCATTATACATAAGCTGTACTTGCAATTTTTTTTGCTAGACATTTCTTGGAAAGATCAAATTCCAATTTCGAAGATGATTAAGTTCGATTTAAATGCTTACACATATGCTCAATATCCTACGCACGCATGCCCAAACCGATTTGTATTCTGGGGTAAGCTTCACTGAAAAGCCTCTCTGGAATCAATACGTGATGATGATGATGATAGCCTCAGCCCAACCGAGTCTTTCAAACTTTGCAAGGCTAATCATGAGAAATCCTGCTATCACCATCTTCATCTCATCGACATCAACTCTCTCGTCTCTTCCCTGACTCGCCACTTTCTTCACAATCTGGGAACTACATTATTGGAATGACATCTTAGATTACTCTTGTGATTTCACGTGTCTCCCTACGGTCATCAAAGTCAAGTTTTTCATTCCCATCTCCTCACAACAGCTTGAGATATTTTCTTAACAAATTTCCAAAGAACTTTACTCATGCTTCTTCATCATATTTCTTCCAGTTATATAGTTTGGATAAAAGTTTAATCCATGTTAGGTTGGGGTGGTATGAAAGTGAGAGACGGTATTAGTATTTAAATAAAGCTACATATGTGGGAAAATCCCCCTTCCTTTTTTCAACCTTTGATAAACTGATTACTTTCATGTGGGAGACAAGAGGACGTGAGGAGTGACTCAAATCGTTTGAGTAATCATCATGAAAGGAAAAACGCAACCGTGTGAAGTTAAATTGACTCAGGGCAATTCATTACACGTGTTGGTCCTGTCCGGTATGTCCTGTCTACTATTTCTGTTGCTGAGTCAAAATTTTGCGGGGGACAGGTAAGTACGCTTCACTGCTCAGCTCAGTAAAATTTCCACAATTTACAAATTAAAAAGGTTATCAATGTAATCAACACTTTGGATTCGCGTTGCATTGGGTTTCGTATTTAATTCATAAAAAATCCGTGCATTTCGTTAAAACGTTGTCAGTTCTAAATAGTGTTGTAAAAATTTTATGTTTCAATAAGTAAACGCTCACTAAAGCTTCACACGAATAGGAAAATTGTACAGGCATTAAAAGAGTAAAGTATTATCTGCAAAGCTTCAGAAGCTTTCATTTATTCAAGAGGCTTAAGCTCGCAAAAAAGAGAATTTTAAAAATCATTCCAGGACCTTTTATCTGGATGGAGGAGGGTTGAAGCAAAATCGATGTATAAGCTCACTATAAAATAGGAAGAAATGCAGGTCTTGTCTGATTCTTAGTTCCCATCATTCTTCCATTTTTCCTTGGAAAAGTGCAGGCATGCTTTTCCTTCTTTTGGTGATGAAAAATAAATGGCAATGCGATTATCCGGGCTCAATCCCTGGTTCTGATGCAATAGTACTCAGATTAAGACCTTTCCCAATGCATTATACAGAAGCACGCAATAGCTTTCCTTTTTCCTTTTAATCCTTCAAGTATTCTTGGAACTTGAAACGTCAAAGCAGGATAGAATAGAAAGAAATTTCAGATATCTCTATTGAAAGTCTATTCTGAGTGAAATTGCAAACAAACTTTCTTCAAAACAAGCACAAGGAAAAGTTTTGATTTTAATTACTCGTTCATCATTATTTCAAAATATATTTTCGTTTCATGTTTTTCGCAACACTTAAGCCATTTTAAGCAATAGAATTGACCTACAAACTTATTCCCCACCGAAATTCCGGAAATATTTCATGTGCTGAATAGTTGAACTGAAACATTGAAAAGTGGAGAGGAACAAGAAAAAAAATACAAAGTTTTAAAGTATCCAGCTCCTTTCATGAATGATGGGCAATAAACTAGAACTGCATTATCCAGAATACTTATGCCCTGCAACTTTCAACTTCCTCTTCCGAGTATCGTGTCTAAATGGTAGGCTTCTATGGTTCTGTGCCTCTTTTCAAACATAATCTCTTCACTTCTTCACACCTAAAAAGGGAAAGTAGGGAATGAATGCCTTTAACCTTTGAAAAATTGGCTTAATATTTTCCAGAGGCATAAAGAAGTGAGGTAAAAGTTTTTTCACCAAAAAGCTTACTGAAAGTTGCGCAAACTTTTCTTTCTTGAATAGTGAAAGTAGGTATATGTATTAGTAGGGCATTAAAACCACATTCAAGTTTGGTAAACACTCTTCTGAGACTAAACTATCAATGGTAATTGGTTAAGTTGAAATATAATAAGCCATGGAGAGAATCACAGAATCACTCTTTTCACTTCTCAGTCTAGAAATGCGCTGCTTTTTCTGGCTGACAAAAACCCATTTTCGAAAATAAAGGAACTCCTCAGTGAAAGCTCTCTTTTCTTCTTTCAACCTCTCGAAAATGAAGTTTTTTAAAAGATCCGATGCAAATCCCAAAAAAAGAGTGAGTGAGAAGTATATATACCTACATTAAATTCGAAATTGAGTTAAGTAAGTGCTTTTCTTCCCGTTCTTCTTTTCCTTCTTCTTTTGCTTTCTTGAGTGACAAAATCATCTGCGTAGTGTGAAGAGAAAAGCTCTAAAAAGTTGAATAAGAAACTAGTAAAAACCAACCAACACTTCTTTTTTCATGAGAGGGAAAGAAATAGGCTGAAAATTTGCTGGAAAGATATTCGTCTCACTTTACTTTCTTTAGCCAAAACTTTCCTCTACATCAATGGAACAGGTACATGGCTTACTTACACGTTTCTCATTCTCAGTAGTGCAATAGAAAGAGTTGCAAAAGCGTCTTATGCAATAAAAAGAAACGTACACAAAAAATCTGATTTCAAACAAAGAGACGAGTGAAATGTAATAGGATTCCTATATTTACCTCAACTTTGAATTACACTTGAATGACATCATCCTCGCATGTGAATAAAGTGGAGGTGTGTCAGTATGTTCGTGAGTGAAGAAAGAAAAAAAGAAAGTCATTTGTGACTGTGAGTGAGAATAAATGACTCAAGAAGGATGAAACGGCTGTTAAGCAGTCACAGATACGTAGCTGAAAGAGTGTAGGGCATTAAGTTGGATTTGCTCAATTCTGTTCAAATACATGCAAAGTAAAACATGCAGACAGACAAATGGACTCATGAAAACTAATCCTACTCACATAAAATAACGATAAAGTTACCGTCATCTGATATTTTTTTGCAAAAATATGAAAACTTTTTGTGTTTGTTGCAGCTCTTTTAGTCACACGATCACAAAAGCTGAGCAGAGCAGGTGGATTGGATTTGGATGCAAACAGGCAGGTGTGTGCGTAGGCAAGCTAATGGATTTTTAGGCCTTAACCCTTTTTGTCTCATGTGACCCCACTGTACTAACATTTTCCAAGGATTTGTCACAGCCACAGAACTACTTGCATTGCATTGTCTTGGATTAGCGACTGAGAATTCCCAGTCAGTCCATCAATACAAATTTTCCCCATTGCTTTCTTCGCAGACACATGTTTCATTAGCGCTGAGCTGAGAAAAGTTTTTTTTGATGATATACATGCTTAAAAATAGTTTTCTTTTTGGCTTGACGAGCTGGCTCTGGCTGGGTGAAAATGTTCCACTACCACTTTCACTTTCCTCATTGCTTTTTTTCTTTTGTTTGGACGGGAATGAAAAGAGAAGAGGAGCGTTAGGGGAAACCAGGTTTTAACTGGGTCTCTCCATTATGCCTCTGTCTGTCACTGTCTACTTTCATCAACATAGTCAACACGCGTTCGACTACGAGACGCACACAACACTCTTCCTTTTTTTACAATCCTTTTATATCTGCACGACTACATCCATTCGACATTTCGCAATATGTTAGCAATTGGAGAATGCAGTTTTTTATGACTATGGTCATGTTATGTCTTTCCTGCATCCCTACATAAATGAGCTATATTCCATCTCGTTAGAACCTCCTATATGAAATTTTCTCCAAACACATGAATTCAATTTTTCAGTTCGAACTAGACCTCCTCCCTCACAAATACAAGCTTAAACCGATTTTCATTTCGAAGTTATAGAACATTTTCAAAACATAAAAAATTCCTGTGAAGTGAAATGTGAATGAATGTTCCCTACTTCCTCATCGTTGTGTTCTCTTTTCTGTTCGTTCCTGTTCGATTGATTCACACTGTCACCGATGGTGATGGCATTCTTCGTACACAGGCTTCATTCAATGGTGATAGTGATGATGATGATCGATTATTGGACCAACTGAGCCCCTGGTGGCCAAACTTTCCCTTTCAGTCCAATGTGATGCAACATCAAACTCAAAGTGGCGAGAACAGTGTTAACAGAAAAGTTGTTCCATCCAAAGAAATTTTTTTTTCTTCTTTTGGCCGGAGATATTGCCTTAAGGAAACAGGAAGGAAGTATAGATAGGGAGCATAACAAGATTTTGATGTTATGCTAGGCCAAGCCAGGGTCTCGTGTGCCATGCCATTCGTACTATTGGTTTAGTACTATTGTATTCTCAAGGAAAGCTAAAGGAAGAGGGCCGTTATTGAATTTTTTCGTGATGATAGGACCACGACATAAACTGAAGAGAAAAAAAACGCTGTGGGGAGGGTTGCTTGTGTTGTGTAGTCTAGGTATGCATTTTCTTTCATAAAAAACTCATAAAAGCAGTACACAGAGAAAGTTTTTTCCCTTAACTTTCACTCTTTTTTCTTTATCTGACGACGAGTCAAAGAGCCACGTAAATGGAATTCACAAGTTCCATTTTTTCTGAGAAGGTGCAAAGTAAAAAATAAATCTGTTTTGAAATGTTTTACCTGAGGCATAATGGGACCGCATGTGATGCTATCCTCCCTTTCATGGACCTGAAAAAATAAATTTTTATCGCTCTTAAATAAAAAATTATCTATTCAAGTAAGTAGAAGGGTGATTGAGGGCACATTACTTGCCAGTTTCAAGGTCTTATCCAAAGAATAAAAATGTATGCAATACATATATCCACTATTCATAAATCTTACTTTTTACGTAGCTGAGCTTGCGAAACTAGTATTGAGAATGGTATGACTGTCTGTCAGCGATTAGCATACTATGCCGATCGCTGACCGTCTGTCCATGCACGCGATAAGTTTTGAAAGAAGTGACCTCAAATTTGGAACAAAGATTACTTGCGAGCTGATGACAAACCGGTTTTTAAAGAATTTTCGACCAAAATTAACGGCAAGGTCAAAGGTTCAAAACTATTTCAAGTGGCATATGGTTTACAATAGATCAATTGAAAGCGCATAAAAACCTCTGAGTAAAAGGGTGTCAAGAATTTCCAAGTTTTTTTTTTTAAATTTTAAACAGCAGAAGGTCGTTAAAAAATTTTGGTGGTTGTAATGGCTCATTCGAAAGCTGTTAAAAACTGAGTACAACCTACTAGGAAAATTCGAAAAATTTTAACGGCAGCAGCGGTTAAAACTTTTAATGAAAAACTCGTGATGCCTCATCCGAAAGGTCACTTTTAATTATTTTTATGCATGCATGTTGTCACGAGTTTCAAATGAGGAATTCGTGAGCCCAGTCCAACAGCAAAGAACTATTTTGTTTTACGGCATGTGGAACTTGAAAGCGAGACATTAAAACAGTATTCTGCGAACAAATCCCTCGTCTTTAACCCTTTCTCAGCTACGTGGCTACAGCTGTCACGCTTTATTACGTAGCTGAGCGTAGCTAAGCGAGTATTGAGATTGCCGTGTCCGTCTGTCCGATCGATAACTCTCGAACGAGGTCACCGATTGACCTCAAATTTGGAACAAAGGTTCCTTGCGTACTGAGGACGAACCCTATTGTTTTTCAGAATTT
>JAHZMX010005494.1:0-18057 GCA_027743895.1 Seira musarum
GTCTCGTTTCCCACAGGATCTTCATCAGCGCCGGTATTTGGTAGACGTTTCTCAAATTCCTGAGTAGAGCTTAACGACTTCTCACTAGACTCTTCTTCTACTATTGTTCTCGTGTAATCAATATACTCCAACTCTTCAATCTTTTGAAATATTCAAATCAATGGCATCATCACTAAAGTTCAACATCATAGTTTAAAAAACGATAGACTACGTACTACGTACCGTGAAACCAGAGTAACACATTTCCAGGTTCAATTTAATCGGCTTCTTTCCTTCTTGTGATTCTGAATCCGAATGCGCCATTTTTTCTTCAGATGCAAAGAATTCATAAAAGTAAATATTATTCACTATTTCCCCACAATTTCGGATTTTAACTAAACGTACTCTGAAAGCTGTTTCCGAAAACAAATTTCCCGTTAAATCCCTTAATTTCTTTGCGTTTGGATAGTGGTTCACCAATCAATTACAAATAAAAAAATGAGAGGATTGGTGGGCATCCTACCTACTTTTGGGAGAGTTTAGAATATATTAAAAGAAAAAACGACAAAGCTTTAGAAGATTTTGTATCATATCATACAGTTGTGAATGGATGGGATTTGTACTTATCCAACTAAAAGCACACCTGCTGGTTCAGTCAGAGTCAGACATTTGATGATCTTGAAATGCGGAAAAGAACGTCTAATTTGGTTATCTGCCACTAATTTACATGAAACATGTTCAGTCAAATTTAGATTGACATCAAACTACTTAAGTAGTAGTACCCAATGGCATGAGTCGTTGAAGTACATATTCGTGCGTGCTGGATATATGATGCGATTCTGTCACAGATTTAAGACGTCTTTTCTTAACATTCATTTTAAAACAGAAAAGTTATTCTGAAATCATGTACGAGACACGAAATGATGTGTTAATGGCAATGTTGAGAAGTATTCTCTTACTCTTTGCTCAATAGTGCATGGTGCCTTCAATGAAACGCAACTGCAAAATGCATGCATATTTCACAAAAAGAATAAAATCGCACGTTTTATTTTATTAATTCGGCAATACATACTGAAGTGCGAAGATACAATAAATTGCAATTATTGTAAAAGAAGAATGAATTTACTCGATTTACGATGCAGTCACACAGTATTTGAGAGTGCACCATGTATTTTAACTTAATTACTTCTGCCATAAATATTTTCAAATCTAATCAATCAACATTAAGTAAAGGAAATACATTTTTTACTGCTCGTTCCATTACTGCAAACTAGGTTAGTAATACACATCCGATAAATATTTTTGTATACTGTAATTGGCGATTGGGTGGGATGCTTTTTCGCATAATTTGACGGGAAAATAGAAAATCCAAATCACTCATCATAATTAATCAATACTACTATTGATAAATCCCAAGAAACAATTGTTAATACTTAGGTATTGAACAGATAATATTAAATTATACAATATGCCAATACATTAGGGTACAATGCTGATGTTTGATTACCACCAAATGTTGTTTGCACATATTTTTCTCAACAACGCGGATTCATGATTGATGCGTCACCTGACAAACTTTCACTGTGAGGGTTGGTGATCAAGCGGGTTTGTAACAATTCGTTAGATCGTCTACATTTTTGGTATATAATATTTTTTGATCTTCAGATCGAGTCATGATTTTGGAACCTTGGGATAATTAAATATATTTATAAATTAACAATGAGTAGATTTAACGATATACCCAACTGCCGTTACATTAATATTCATCATAAGATTCGATTCTGATGATGATTATTATTACAGGCTTATAGCTAAGTATGTATTTGGTATTTATTGACAATTTTCTATAAAAACAGGATCTCGCGTTATCATTCTCGTAGATTCTTTCTTGAATGCTCATATACACTTTGTATTGTCGAGTGACACAATTTTATTATGTAATTAATTTAAGGAATAAATATTTATAATTTCTTTAAATAGATTATCTTTCGAGTAAATTTTCCATACATATTTCTGTTGTGGAATTTGGAATGTACATAAATGGCATGAAGGGAAAGGTTCTAGACAGGAACTGGTTTATTCTTATTTCTGTGTCTGTCCTTGTATTCAATACGTGAAGTCAGAGACGTCATGGGGTAATCTGCTATTTCATGAATCGAGTCGTCCATCGTAATTGTCGCGGGTGAAGATTTCTTGCAATTGCAACAACAGCAGAAAACATTCTTGTAAATTCTCTGGATAGTGCGACCAGCAGGTGCAAAGTGACAAGTGAAGTAACACCTCCCGCACGAGAAGAATCCATGACTTCGTTCAGGAGTAGGAGGAGGAATCCCGGGCGGAACCGTCAATAAACTTGCCGCATCCGTGGAGGGCCGGTGACGCTTTGCGTAACGACATAATAGCATGGTGAGGAGAATCAGGTAAACGCCAAGTACAATTGCTACGTAAATACCTGCGATAGTAAAACAAAATAGCTTAAGTAAAAAAAAATTCTTCCCTGCTCATCGTACATGGTTAGTTTTGTCGTGGTAAAATTACCAGCATTTGCTCGACTTGCTCGGTGCATGGCTAATAACTTTGCCTTCTGGTCTGGAGGCATCATGATATGCTTGTAATGGGGAAATGATCCTGCCAGACCAAAAGTGGAAGTCTCGTTTGCAAGGGCTTTGTTCCCTGGTGGACGCATCATCCTGATTGACTCGTACAATTGGTACAACTGGAAGTCGTAAAGTGGGCGAAACGCGATCATTAATGTTTCTACTCCTTTTACTACTCCTGCTCACTTAGTTTCCCCCAAAGGCATTGATTTCAATTTCCGGCCTACGTATATATTTAACTGGAAAAAGATTAACAAAAGCAAAAAATTAAGAGGCTTTTTAGTATCTCGCCTTTTTACGACCCATTTCCTTTTGGAATGAAGCATAAAAACAAGTTATAAAACGCTTTCATTGCATCTGTAAATATATCAGTTTCGTCCAACGGAGTTTTCACTTTCCTTTGGATAATATTCTTTTATTTCGTATCATACTGGACGTTGCAGATGCAGTCAAAAGATAATACGAATTTACGCCACAAAATAGTGGATTTAAGTATTTGCTGATTCGTACCCGAACAAAATAATCCTGTGATGTATTTATTGCTAGTTCAAATGAGGAATTCTTGTTTGCTGCGTTTTGACGGTGTGCAGATTTTCAATAGATTTTCACAACTAACTTTATCTCCTCATTGCGTTATGTCTACTCTGTGGTCCAATTTAATCCCTAAGTTTTCATTGTTCTGTTATTATGAGATTGATATGGCTATGTATATCTGTGAATATTTCTTTCTTGAATTTTCATAACGCATCTGAGCATCAGCAGAGTTTTGATTTGAATTGGGTTGTCTGTGTGTCTGTGTAAGCAGACGATAACTTCGAAAAAGGTCGCCCATTGACCAAAAATATAAAGCCTTGACGTTTCTGGGGTAGTTAGGATAGTACTTTTCACCCAAATCGGTCAAACATATACGACAGGTTCATAGGTCGATTATTTTTTACATTGCACATATTATTATAGCTCATTCGAAAGGAAGCTGAAACAACTGAGTAAGGCTGTTAACTTAATTTTTCGAAATTCTTTAAACGTCAACGGCAGGAGGCGGCTGAAAATTTCCATTGCAACACGCAGAGCTCATCAAACCCTTTTCATTTATGCGGATGTGACATTCATATGATGCAGTATGAAATGGAGCATATAGTAGGATATTACTTTATGTGAGACAATAAAACTTGAAAGCAGCATTTTTACAACTCTTTATTTAGGAGTTCTTCATCAATTAGTAATACAGGTTCAGTCCTGATCTGCGTCACAATTCTTTCTATTAGCCTTACTTCGGATAAGAATAAAAGTATCATTAAAAAGTGCAAAAAAAGTAGTGCTGATCAAGATTTTTAAAAGAAATGGTACAAAACCAAGATTGCATTTTTTCTGTTTAAATGCTGACAATTATAAAATACTTCTCATTCTTTAAACTAATTGGAAGACATACAATGATAACATTTTGCCCCTTTTCCATGTTGTACAGAATGTGGGATGAGAGTTTGCAAGTTTTCTTTACCAGATTTCCTCCTAAACACTGTCCTTCGTTTCCTCGCAAATAGGGAGTGCTGGTGTGCGCTTTGAAGTAGATTTGGAAACCTGATTGTACGAGTAGAATGTAAAATCGTAGGGATGAACGATAACTCTAAATGCAAATTCTGTTCTCGTTACGCCGTAACGTAAGTCGTTGTGGTTATGGTCTACTCCTCTGGTCGTTTTCTTACTCATGTCCATTTCAATAATGGAGTTTCTCATTCAACCTTACTTTCTCAAAGGAAGGTGACCAAACGTGCGGAGAGACTATGTATTCCAAATGAAATTCGGTTTGGATGACCATTTCTACATGTTTCATCCTTATCCAAAATATCTTCATACTGCGTCAGAAAATGCTGATAAGTATTATTATGCGTAGGCTTTAGATCCCGATTTATCTTTGGAGCGGGATTCCATTACATAATCATTCAACAAAAGCAAACCACTAGCTGAAACGAGGTCACTTTTAAAACCAAAGTCCCTTTGCTGATCGGATTGATGATGTGAGAGCCACCACTCCAAAAGTAATCATAGGAAAAAGCTACTCTTCATCCATCCTTTTTCCAAAATGACATGGGGCTTATTCCAACGTAATGAGTTAAATTATAAACTTTCCTAAAATCAAAGACCTGCATAGGAAACCACATTTAGGTATGTCTGAATAATTTAGACCATTAAAACTGCTTGTTACCAAATTAGGATTAGAGTAATGAACTACATTTCTAAGAATTCATCCTTATTATTCCACACTTGTTTGTAAAGACTCCACAAACTGAACCGTCTCAAGCTACCCCAGACATAGGTCCAGGCCATTGCATTTCGTTCTTTTCATTAAAGTTATCTGTAAAATAGGACGAAGGTGAAAACTTCATGATCCATTAAGTAGCTGATAATACTAAATTTTGTATAGAAATAACAGATTCGTTTCATCTATTGACAGAGAAAAATTGTGCTGTTCAAACTTGGTAAATATATTGAACTTAACTAGGAAATGTGCGTCTTACTTTTACTTTCAATGATATCTTCGCAGTTCATGAACTCCGGAAGCGCATTTTCTTCCTGGGATTTTCTCAACGTGAAACTTTCTCAAAGTTTAAGTTTCAACAAGTTTAGATGGAAAAGGTAACAAAAATTTATATGAAGTTATTCCGCTTTCATACGACCATGAGGCCTGAAACGGCGACGCAGCAGGGTAAACTGCTCCTAAAGAAAGTTTTGGAGAAACAGTCAAACACAAGCCAAATAAGCTAGGTCCTTTCTGCTGATGAAAATTTTAAAAGAAAACTTCCTCCATTTTTATAAGCAGCACTTTGGATAGAAACTGTGCTGCAAGTATTCTTCACATCACCTGTTAAACGGAACAACAAACTCTAGAGCATTTGATCTTTTGATAGGATTAATTGGCTGATAAGTGGCAAACTTTAGGCGAAAACTGCTGCGGGTGGGCTCCTGGATACATTTAAATGGACGGAATAGAAAATCCCATTCAATGGTATTACATTTTTTCATCTTTTCAAGCTTCAGGTCATGTACCTACTTATTTCTTAATCTGGCTTCTATTGCTTTTGAATCGAATTTTCACGTAGTTGCATTACACCGTGACCATGATGCTAGTTATTTTGCCATTTTGAAAGAAAAATAATTGCAAAAATTGATCAACAAGGCTGGAGAAAACAACTGTGAAGTTCTCATGGAACTTACAGCGAATCGGCTACATCGAATGGGAAAGCAACCAAAAAAAATAATGTACGACATCATAATTCTTTTTTTACAAGTCTCAAATTCTCATAATCATCATCGTCATCATCATCATCATTGGAACATTAATTTGTCGTGTAAAATGACGTCTTACTACGGAACGAAGCCATGCCATACAGAATCCCCCAGAACATTTTTTGTTAAATTACATAAAAGTGTAGTATCCCACACTCTTGTCAATTCACCGGAGTGGAATGGAATGGTGTCACATTTTACATGTATACAACCTATGAAATTTATTCTACCATTACGTTTTCCATAAATATGGAGAAGCGTCGATTAAGGTCGCATTGGATTGCAAAATAAAGTTTTCGTGCAAAATGTAAGTACTTTGGTTGGTCGGAGAAGGGACGGAATATTGCCCATGAAATGATTACATCATCAATTCCATTTCCTACGCTTCACAATTACAAGGAAAGCCTTTCAAATGGGCTACAAAAATTTTTATATCTCGGACTGCATTTTCTATTCAGCTTAAGCTTGAGAAACTTTTGAGTGTTTATGTTTTAAATTAAGAATTTTAATAAACGAGTCATTATCATGATTCTTAGAATAAGTACACAGCATACTATCGATTCCAAATGGGATAATTAAGATAAAGATTTGTTGCGAAATCCGACGGGATAAAAAATACTCATATGCCACGAAAAGGCTCTCCATTCATGCATAATTTTCATTTTTATCGTTTGGTAAAAACAAAATTCAAAATTTTGTTGACGTATTTCACTGGTTTGATCTCTGAATATTTCGACACAACTAATTTACTAAGAGTTATCTTGAATCGCAAATTGCAATCATATTAGCACATGTGCATGTGTAAACCTTTCCTTGTGTCAGTTGGATGAGTGAATGAGTGGATGCATGCTCCAGCAACCCTTATTCCTAAAAAACGTGTGTCCCTCCA
This sequence comes from Seira musarum, assembly GCA_027743895.1. Classification (NCBI taxonomy): domain Eukaryota; kingdom Metazoa; phylum Arthropoda; class Collembola; order Entomobryomorpha; family Entomobryidae; genus Seira; species Seira musarum. The sequence continues at coordinate 6,751 of JAHZMX010005494.1, forward strand.
TAATATCCATGTGGGTGGTGGGTATGTATTGATTACACAACTGATGTATTTCTAACAAATCTCTCCATTAAGACTACATACATAAGTAAAATACATATATGAAGAGCAAAACCGATTTGCCTGACAGATAATTTGAAGTTCTTCTGAGGTCACTTTTAAAGCCCTTCTTGGCATTGAATACTCATGAATCCATGCAATGAATAAGTATGATATGATGTGGAGTTAGCCTAATGTAGGCCATCTCAATCGCGTGCACATAACGCCACCATACATGTCATAATCATCCCATCCCACCAACGTAAGATCCTATTCCTGGGAGAAAGCATATCTGCAAGTTACGTAAATGCAGCTAATATCATTTTCAGGAAGAAAGAGCACAAAGAAAAGTTTGCCACAAGCGAGATGAAAAATTCGACAAGAGGTGTTTTCTTAGCTTGAACTGAACTATATCATTTTAATGAACTATGGAGTATCCTATTAACGTCTTTCCTCAAAAAGAGCGCGAGTGATCTATACTTTTTTGATGACCTCTGATCTACCTTTCGGTTAAATTTTAACATATAAGTATCAATTTTAAACTATTAACTTGGAACAGTGAAAATTACAAGGTAAGTATTTCTCGTTTTCACATTATCAAATGCTTTAGTTTTAAACTTTTAATTAATTCCACAGTAACAAATTCATCCAAAGTTGGAACTTGGGATAGATATACAGTTCATAATAATGACTTATGGCAATTACAACTTTCACAGTTATTTTACTCGTGCAAGTGTTTTCTTGGTTCGGTGTAGCTCTTTGCTTTGTATTGAAGACCGAGGATTTTATAAAAAGAGATACGATAGTTCATGAGAATGAATGGAAGCTAAATTACGGAAAAGATAGAATGACGAATGCCTAGTGACTTTATTACCATCGGAATATTTTAAAAGAAAATGATAATTTCATGGGTCGTTGTACTCGACTTCTTCATGTTCTGGTTTATCCTTTAACCGAAGAGTTGACTAAAGCCTGAGCTTGAATAATTTGCAATCAGAAGCAGTACTTCTTGCCTCATTAACTAATGCCTCAATGGAATGCCCCCTTCATTGTCTTCCTTATCGTAGCATACTCCTCAGAGATCTCAATTTTTCTTCGATGAAATTCAATTCTGTCCGTTGCAAATTTTCTAGATGTAAAATATTCATGCATCCAAGCTCCAATAGTGGGCCAGAAGCATTAAAAATTCTTTGGTTTGCTCTATCTTGGCTTGGCTTTTGTTGGCTTCTGGCTGAAAGTTTCCACGAGGAAAAAAAACTTTTCCTAAAAGTTTTCAAAGATTATACATTAAAGCTTCAATACTTCAAAGGATGGAAACTTCTTTGTACTGTACTAACCAGGAGTCCCAATTTTTTTTTTTTTGGTAAATTGAATAATAGAAATTGGGAAAGAGGCATTGATAAGCAATCTAATGGATGAGCATTGCTTCGTGCGCAATCCGCTTTTTATGATACAACAATAACTGCATCCAATTTGCATTATTAAAAATTTCAAATGACAATTATGAAATAATAAAAGTTGTATTTTTGGATATAGTTTTGCTTGTTAGAGTAAAGTAACAATAATTTGTCTTTGAAATCACGTTCAAACAAAATGTTAAATTTAATTTTATAAACAAGTGACGTCATGTGAATTCCCTGCGAAGTTCATGAATCGCAAGTGAAAAAATTTTAAATCTGCGTTTCANTGACGTCATGTAAATTCCCTGCGAAGCTCATGAATCGCAAGTGAAAAAAATTTAAATTTGCGTTTCACATTATCTAAGAACAAATGAGATCCGGAAGTTAATACAAATCTTTGTTTTACCAATGCAGCGGCATATTTATTAGATTTGAACTATAATTAATTCGTGAAAGAGAAAAAAATAAAGCCGTAAATTAAAAATGTGTTATGTAAAAATTAGTTGCATGTGAGAATTGATTAATGTTGCAACGAAAATGGAAGTTGGTTCCTAATGCATAATAGCAGTTCTCCCTGTCAGTAGCAGTAAAAGTGGATTTGTCAACAACACTAACACAAATAGGGTGAGGATCGCATCTCCTCTCAGTAGACATGACGGAGTCTCATTTACCAGTGGCACAGCTTAAACTTCAGAGTTAAAGTGAAACCGAGGAAAATCACGTTTCCTTTTCGCCCTAAATGCTAGAGACAATAAAAGAACGCGGAAGTGGTGACTTGAGGAGAGACTACGCATTTTCAACTGGAAAAGCATGTTCTCATTATCATCATGGTGCACTGAAAAGGTACTTTGTTAAGTGGAAATAGTCCTTATGCGTACATGTGTGTGCCTGAGCCTGGAGATATTGAGTTGACCTACTATATAACCTCTACAACTACCCACTGCAGTCATTTATATGGATTTCTTGTAACTTCCATAATTTGTAGTGGTATGGTGCGTGCGTTTCTCATTTTCACTTCGTCACAAACAATTTCACTTGTTTGTAACGAGAAATTGGATTAAGAATGGAATGGAAAAGGCGACTCACTCCCTCGCCCACTCCAAATCACAAGGAAACGTTTCCCGGAAACGCTCATAACTGACGTCATATAATATCGTGTCTAGATTCAGTTTTCGCGTTGAATACAAGTGTAAAACGAGGCTGGAGAGCATTAAAAAAGATATCTACGGTTTTTAGGAATGTGTTGTGCGTTGAAATTATTTAGATGTATTTGTTGTATCTATATGAACGTATTATTTATTTACCAAATCAAAATCGGGAAATCCTTTCACCAAAATTTTGGATTAAAAATAAGAACATGCGAGCTACGATATATTAAAGCGGCCAATTCCAGGATACTCCCTTGTCAAGCTCCAAGAATGAGAATGGAAGCGACTCAGCTCCGACTCAACTAAACAGTGGAGAATCAAAGTAGATGAGAAAATAATGGTGAGTTGGGGAAACTTCCTTCCGCCATGCAATATAGCAAGACATCCAGTTTAACAGTAGTGCATTGCACTTGAAGGGACTAGGAAAACAAATTGGTACTCGACTCGACTCGTTGTAATAATGTGACAATTACTTTACTTCTTCCGCAAAGTAAAACTGGAAAGAGCAGGAAAAATATTGCTTCGTCCTACTCCTACGGCTCAGAAACGTTTTTACACGAGCGAATGAACAAGTTCTTTTCTGAGAAACCATCGACTCCGGAATTAAGGAAGAAAGTACTCAACTACTATTTGCGGGAAAACTTCATACATTAACCATTTCTCATTTTACGAATTTCATGGATCAACTTGTTGAACGCGCACACACAAAATTAAGTGAAGTAAAAATTGCGGAAATTTTAGTCTACTCTTTGATGATGGCGTCAAAAAAATACGTAATGGTTGAAGAAGCCTAACACTCGGGGAACTTCAATCTCAATTTACACACACGCACGTGGAAGCATTATATATAATTTGATTTGGAGGCGAACTAAGCATTTCATGTGTATTCATGACTTTTTCTACTTTGATGTTGGTGTTGTTGTTCGGAACGAAACGCTGTCAGTTTCTCGATCTGACCTTCAAATAATTCTAGAATTTAGCAAAGCTATAGTTAAATTTGCTTTGAAGTTATTTCTCATTCTACCCTCGTAAAAAATATTTTGCATGTTTTGAAACAGATTGATTGTTTATAAAGTAAAAAAGCCAGAATCACTTTCGCAATCAGGCAATATATTTATGCTTGATATTATTTCATGCAAAAAAATGTAACAAGTACGTGGAACTTATTTTCTAACTCATCCGCTCATGCATACTTGATTGTGTTGCTCGTAGATCGAGTAATTGCTCTGAATTCGTCTTGAGATGAATTTTAAAAAGTCAATGGAAAGGAAATATGATGAAGTAGGAAATACAAATTAAACCGAATTGGCGAAGCTGAAGAAGAAAATGGACGGTTCAGTAAGTTCAAAAATATCTTCTTTTTTTTCACAGAGATAAAGCTCGATTTCTAGGAAAAGCAATGGACAAAATTTTATCAGCCATGACATACTCCTACAATATTTCATCATTCCTTGACAATACGAGCTTCTCCACGACCTACTCTTAAGCTCAACCAATGAGACAAATATGTATTGTAATTTTCTGCAAAATGTGTAAATTCCAAATAAATAACAATGACATGTATCAAAATCACATCGTCTTGATTTCCCCTAAAAACCATTTTTAGTACTCATTTAATGCTAATACACTGTTTTTGGATTTAGTGTAATCTTAAGGTATTCCGCTACTTTTGCCAAAAATAGCGGAATACCTTGTACCAAAATTGTTTTTGTACAAGGGCATTGTTATTCTTCTTTGGTTGCATACTTATCAGACTACGTTAAATGTAATATCATTTTTGTTTGCTATTTGAAATCTAATTTTCTGCCTATTCGTGACACAACTATTAATAAGTTGACAGTGAAAGTAAAACTAGTCATGTTTATGACCCTAGTCCGTTAAATAAACCATGTTTTGATATGCACAAGAAGTAGAAATTTACAGCACAAGCAAAATATTGATAAGCGAGTCCACGCTTTACTTTCGCTGACTTCAGGCTATTGCTACACTTACACTAGGATCGTGATCTGATTTCGTCTGGCATTACCTGTTCGCCTTCACTTTCAGAAAAAGCAAAGTTGATGTAAACATCTCTATTTATGGCAAGCGAAATGAAACTTTTTTTTTCAAATGAAGAAGGTCTTTGCTCTAGTCGACATGAAATTGTGATGTACCGCAACGAAACCAGAAACCCTTAAGCGATTTTCATTTTGCAGACAAGCGATGCGTACATAATTCCTATTACGTAAGGAAGTAGTAATACTTATTTCTGCTATGCAAAGTTTAAATACAAACACACAAACTGAGTTCATTAACGAAATAAAATGATTCAGTTGATGAGGTGCTAACTAGTTTCTATTTCAATGATTTCCTGACAAATCTACTACGGATTCTATGCAGACTGGATTAACACCAACGCATTCGAGGAAACTTCATTTACCGTCACTAGATTCTACAATTTTTCCGAAGTAGAAAATAGAAGGCGGATTTACCACATGAATAACTAAAACAAATAAAATGACCATTATTTTTTAATTTAGTCAGCAATTGATGACGAATTTCGACAGTGCATAATAAAGGCTCTCTAATTGGCGCTTGATTACAGAATATTTGTGTTCAGATTCTTCAGATGTAATGTTTACTAACCTTCAAAGTTAATTAAGATGAGAAACTGATGAAATTTATAAAAATTTATGAGCATGTCTCTCTCGAATTTGAAACACATTTATTGCAAGCTGGCTCTTGTTTTGTAGCAAACTCGTTATTCCACGTTAAAATTTTTTTCCTTTAGACTCGACCAATATGTCTAGCTTTAGCTGTAAGTCGACATTTTCCCTTTTCATCCTTCGTCCCACTCACTTAGTTTTGATTACTGAAAAACGTAGCCATTAGGAGGATATAAAGTGCACTTTGCATTTCGGAATTGCAGAAAAATCCGGGAAGATATCCCCATAAAAAGTGGACGACATTTACCATAAAATTTATGATACAAGACCAAAACGAAGAGAAAGTGATTTGGAAAGAGCTGAAGACGTGGAGAAAGTGGAATGTGTGCACAAACCCAAGCTCATACAAGGCACAAGGGACACACACTTGAGATGAAAACGAAGTGTAGTGTACTCCTCGTCCTGCTGCACCACAAATACAGACAAAACAGAGGCATTTAAACTTCACTATGGTTTCTGTTTTCCTCCAGGACGACATAAAAAGACTATAATATTTTTAGAAACAAACGATTACTCTTTCAACCGAGGGCAATCAAGTAAGAACTATTTACTACACATTGGAACAAATAGCATCTGTCCTCGCATTCACTTTCCAAGGATGCATTATGCCGTATCTGCTATGGAACAATGCAGTACTCCAAACGATGAAGAGAAAAGAACTCCACACAATACGTCTTCTCTGTAATCTAAAACTTAAATTTAAATAATAATTTTATTTTCGAGTGGTAAATTCAAAATATCAGTTTAAAAAGAACACGGCCCCTTAAAAAGAACCCGAACAAAAAATATATGAATACCTGTCCTTCATTGCGGTGTTTACGGTATTCATGTGTTCTCTTGTTTTGTTCACGTCCGTGATTATATGAGAGGGAGGACATGAAACAAGTCGAATTCAAATGGATTTCCCTTACGGCTTTCGTTCCGGTTTTCAGACATCGTTAAATGCAGTTTTATCGACGGTAAAAGACTAAAAGGTTCTCTTTTTTTGGTAAGGTTAGCTAGTTGGGTTCACCAAAATGCCAGGAGTGCAACGTAGGTTAAAACTATTGAGTTTTGAAATCAGAAGATCATGGATCCATGACCAAACCAAACCAGATCTCGCCGTGAAAAGATTGTCACTATGATTTGGGTTTTCCAAGAGGTGGATTCAATTCTCAATTCCATAATACTTATTTCAAAAAAGGTAAGGTATATTATATTTATGTAGTGTACGCTTCGGCGTATATGCCTATTTCATTTTTCCTGCAAAAAAACTTGAAACATATTATCGCATGTAGGTAGGTATTGAGATTCGCGGAATGAAAACAATAAGGAACCACTGCGCAAACAAACAAGAAAAAATTTAATCCTGAATGTCTATTCCTTCCCTTTGTTTTGACAAGTCTTATACACAGTATGTGCAAAATTATATTTGTCAAGAACAAAAGAATTCCATTCCAGTCTCACGACCAACAAAGAAATTTTTCCTACGGATACACAAATGTAACAAAAATATATTTTAAAAAGAAATAGTCGATAGGTGCGTGGCATTTTTCCATTGAAAACTTTTCTCTTTTTGATCGTTTTTTTCTTTTTCCATTTCTATCAATTAATTCTGCTCCAAAGACATTTCATTTTATTCCATAAAGGCTCAATAAATTCCCCCTATTTTTTAAAATTTATTTGTTTTCAGGAAAAAAACTTCCTTCCTAAGAAATGGAGAAAGTAAGCCAATTCAGCTAGTCAGACTTTTTGCTAATGAATATTTTAGAAGGGGAAAATATGAAATTTATTCGAAGAAGGATTTTGCCATATCACATTCCACGGATGATCCACTTACTTACATGTACTACATACTTACTTTACTATCCGGAGACTCATTTAACATTTAGGAACACGCGTTAGGGAAAAACGATGAAAAAATCCAGTCTATTATGAACATACACAGTCGGAGTTGTAGTTGAAAAGAATAAAATGAAATGTAAAGAAAAAAAGATGGTGTTCGTCTTAAGCTTCCTCTGAAATCTTCTCTGACATTGTGGGATTTTTTTGGTGGAATGCGTGTGCATTTTTTTAGAGAAATGCATGCGTATGGAAATTGAGGCTCGTAAAAAGCACCAGTTTCCTTTCTTACTACTACTACATTCATTCCATTTTTTTGAGAAAGTGAGTAAGTAAGTGATGCTTTCATTTTTTTCTGTTCCAGTTTCACATTTTTTACAAAAATGTGCCTCGAGTAAGTAAAATGGAAACTGTACATCTTTTTTGTTCCCGAAATATGAGACTGTTTTATTCGTTCTATACCAGTGTTCGTGTCGTGGCGTGGGTCTAAGAAAAAAAGATGTTTCTTCATTTTGAAGTAGTCACACTTTTAAATTTTGTCTACACAAAGGGAACTGGAAACAAGTTTAATGCATCTAAAGTTTTCAAATTTTAGTAAGTAAACGGAATAGCTCAATTTAAAAGGGAATGAAGCAGTAATGTACTGTGCAAAACCATTGTACACGCAGTTTCGCAAAATCTCATAATGGCAAACTCTAAAATGAGGCACTGCCAAACAGCTAATCCTTACAAAATTACGATTCAAATTTCAAATGTAAGACGTTTAGAGTATATTTAATTTGATAAAATAACCTGGCTATCTAAAACTGTCACAATTATTATAAACTGAATCAAAACCAGTTCTGGAATGTCGCAAACTACTGGAAAATATATGTAAATTTTTACCCCCAGTCGTGATTCTTAAAGACTTTAACTGAAATGAAGTATTTGAAACTTGATTCAAGCAATTATGAGAAAAATAAAATTTGGCCAAATAATTTTTTGCCAAAGTAAGACGACACGACGGTAAAAGTAGCGATACAAAAAGGGGTTGAATAATATTATCCCAATCCCTGGCCAGACTCTGCTTGTCCTGACTTGAACACGCTTCCCACCTGAGGGAATACACAATTTTTCTCGGTAATGGAATAAGAACCTTGAAAGAAAACGCTGAATTGGTGAAAAATCGACAACTCCGAAGAAAGAGACGTGTGATGTGATGCATGATGAAAAGTGGACATTTCGCCATGGGCATGAATGAATGCAAAAAAGGAAGAAATGTTTTGTTGTTCACCTTCCCCAGACGAGTGGGTGTTTGAATTCCTTTCGCTCCTTACTGGACTAAGGTGATTTTCTGTTTGCCCAAGGCGAACAAGTATTCATCATTTTGATTTTTCCTTTCAAACTCAAGAAAATGTATTTCCTATTCATAGATTCATAAAACAGGGAGAGGAAGATTTTCTTGTGAGATGAGATGAATGTGAAAAACAATCAAGATATCGAATGGTAATCTGATTCTGTTATTGATCTGTGTGAGCTTCCCATGTATTTGCCTACTCACAAGTGCCTAAAAAATTCATGAGATTCCAGCTTAGGGAAAGTGCGCCAAACATGCACTCCATCACATCTATTGAGAACCCAATCCGATCGATCAGGGATTCTGTAGCAACATCTACATTTGAAACGTCACGTGTATTAGTAAAAACATAAACAGTCTAAATATCTTCCACATTTTTTTAAAATCTCAAACGATATTATATGTGCACACAGTTCGATGAAGCAAACAAGAGTTTGGAACAGAAAATTTGAAAGCTTCATACGCATACCTAAATTTACCTAGTTGTAATTTAAGATTCAATTTCAAATTGAATTTTAAAGAAAAATTTGGAAAAGGCGACGTTAGTCAGACAGAACAACAAATTGTGTAGGAGCGTGTTGCAAGCTCATAACGAAGGAAACTACAAATGGACTCACTTGAAGTTGTTCAGGTGAGAATCTGGTTCATGTAATCCGTGCTTATTATCTGCTGACAGTATGTCGAGCTTTAGGAGTATTTAAACATTTAATTCTATTTATACCATTATGCTCTTGGCAGATTCTTTGAAATGAATCATGATATGATGATGTAGTGAAAATGTTGAAATTGTGGACCTCTTGTGCGATTGCAGTTGAATGTCTTCTGGACTCTTGAGGTATACATATATGGCTTTTTGTTTCGATACAAAAACGCAATAAATTTCACGTTCTTTGTAAAAAAACAAATCCTTTGAAATACGAGAAGACTTGCCTTACGTTAGGTAGGCGATCTATTGTTGTTTTTGTTACGAAAAAAAGAACCAGTGCAGGAGCATGTGCCAATGTCAGCGCCTTTCTCCTTTCCTCTCTCTAACTTGACTGCGTAACAGAGCAGAGTAGGCCAGTAGAGTTCTCATAGGGAAGTAGGTATAATGGTAGCAGAAAGCAAAAGTTAAAACAAAATAAAAAAAGTTCAACAAAATGGATGGGCATAGCGTTCACTCAGGAGTCTCAAAGGGGTTTACTTAAGTCCTCTGAGATATTTTACGTTTGGTTGAGCATGGAAACGAAACTGTGAAAAAGTGAGAAACGATTCAAAGAAAAAGAAGGGAGATGAGGGTGGGAATGAGATGAGGAAATAGAGTTAAAATTCTAGACACTTTTCTCTCTGTAGGAAGAATGTGCATCTAAATAAACAAACAAGCCGGTTTTCAATTTCAGACAAGTTTACCATCTTTAGGGCTAGGCTAGACGTGTAAAGTCTATTTTTCGGTTTGTTTTCAACTTTTTAAAATTACAGAAGTTCGCTAAGTCATATGAACTGAGCAAAAAAATACGAACATCCCTCTTTGCTTTTCTGTTGAATTAGATTTACATTATGGTTGTTTGGGAAGGTAAATGGCAAGAAAACAATGAGGGAGAAAACAGTGATTACAGTACAATCTTCGACCGGCATATTATCGTGCGATTTTATGCTAAATTCATTTCCCACTATCCAGGTTATGCAAAGAGAATTTTCTTAAACAATTTTCATCCATGAAACCTATAACATTGCGTATTCTATACGAAATAAAAACGTAAATATATGACGTTTGTTGAAACGATGAATCATTATTCATCCACATAGTCAAGGGCAAACGCCTCCACAGGCCTCAATAATATCTTAACCTGGACTAAAAATGAAAGGTAAATGGCAAGAAAACAATGAGGGAGAAAACAGTGATTACAGTACAATCTTCGACCGGCATATTATCGTGCGATTTTATGCTAAATTCATTTCCCAGGTTCTATCCAGGTTAGGCAAAGAGAATTTTCTTAAACAATTTTCATCCATGAAACCTATAACATTGCGTATTCTCTACGAAATAAAAACATGTAAATATATGACGTTTGTTGAAAGGATGAATCATTATTCATCCACATAGTCAAGGGCAAACGCCTCCACAGGCCTCAATAATATCTTAACCTGGACTAAAAATGCTGTAACACGTTCATATTATCAACATATAAATAAATTTCAGCCAGTTTGCGGAAATGAATTAAGAACTATCTGTTACAATATGTATTTGTAGAATCATAAATTAACGATCCATTAAAGTCGGCAATTAATCTAATTTTATATGAAGGATAAGCTAATTTACCGATTCCATGAATAAACTGTGTGCTGCATATCTCGTGATTAACAAAAAAAAACAACTTCATTGTCTAAATTTGGTCATAGTTTTTAGTGCAAAAAATTTATTGAAAATTCGCAAATAATACTCAATTATTGTTTTGCACCTAAGATTACACTAAAATATTAAGCATTTGCCATCTGCTTGCCTGCGGACAAATTTTGGTCACCACTTCGAATTAACAAACCGAATAAACATTTAAAATCACTGGAACTTCAGTATTTTGATGTGTATTTTAAACTACATATTAATGAACCACAAATTCATGTAATTGATGCAGTCATTGCAAAAGTCAGATTCACACAAAATAGAATCGGTTGAACATTAGCCCGTTGCCTTCATCTTCACCTTGAGGGAACTCAATTACTACAAAGTTGAGTTCATAGTGCAGTATTCAGTATTCAGTATGTGTCTGCTTGTCTAATTTCCACCAAACTCAAATCCGGAATATATCCGTATCCCTATCGCTTTAATTTTTTAAAACTGCCAACACCAGCTAGCAGTTAAATTTGTTTTCGTTGGTGGCGAC
>JAHZMX010005497.1:0-17015 GCA_027743895.1 Seira musarum
CTTCATTTAATCTAGATTATCCATCGCAGCGTCCTCCGGACGCTGCTCGGACAATCTACAATTCACCCTCAAATTCTCAAACTTGGAAAATCCTTTGTTCAAAATAAACTTCTTCCATTCAACTTCACAACTGTAATGGAAAGCTAAGCTACTTTAGTAGGTATATTACTTACGCAACAATCGCAATCTGTAAACTATGAATAATTTTTAATAATTATACCATAATTACTTAAGACTGACAAAAATCGAATTGTAACTTAATAATATACTGTCAGAGGCGAACAAAACCAGCAATCTACTTATGTGAACATATGTAGGTAATTATTTTATTTGTTTGAATACGTTATATTTGATCTGGATCAATCGTATTAAGACTTAGAACCATCGTTAAGTTTTCTAGACTAGTTAAAACGACTTTGAAGAGGGTACATATAAGTCAAAAAACTATCCTCGCAAAAATTGAACTTGTAAAACTGAAAGATGACGTTATAAATGTAGCTCTCGCACTCGTACACACTTTCGATTTGTACTTAACACGTAATATAGGTATGTACTATATAAATGTAAATTCCGCTAAATTCGATAAATAAAGACGAGAAATATTTTACGCTATTTCTATAACATCTTTTCTATTTTTTGGTAGTTTTTGCGTCTACGACTGCGTCTATTCAGGAATACTGCGGTTGACATGTAAAAAATTACACAACATTTTTTGTACTATAACGAAAAGCCTCTAAGGTAGCTGTAGACGAATGGGAAAGACTATATTTTAGAAATTATATCAACATCAAAGTAATTAATATAAATTAATTGTACGTAAACCTGCCTTTTTACAGACAAATTTCCTCATTAAACTTTGATGTGCATTGGCGCTCCAGAATGCTCTCACGGACTGTGATCGAGCCATCGGCGTTGTACTCATTCTGGCTTTCCCATTTCTTCAGTTTTGCCCAATATTTGTACACAATCAATAAATAAATTACTCGAGGAATAGCAAGAACCAAAGTCCAAACGAAGATGAAGCTGGCCATGCAATAAGTGAGGACAACCGGGACGTTTGTGTAGATCCAGAAACAGGTCGTTTTCTTTGCCCATGTATTGTTTCCTGCTTTATCAGCCAAACGAGTTGATACCAATAGAAATATTGCGGCGAATACTCCAAGAGTATATCCAGAAACAGGTCGTTTTCTTTGCCCATGTATTGTTTCCTGCTTTATCAGCCAAACGAGTTGATACCAATAGAAATATTGCGGCGAATACTCCAAGCATGGTGAAAAAGAGGAGGAGTGTGACCGCAATTTGCATCCACTTTTCACTCACGTTCCTGTCCTTGAATGAGTACATGTCGGTGAGGAATGAGACTAGAGGAATAAAACCAACAGAAAGAAGGAGTAATTAATTTTTACGCAAGAGAGAAACAATAAGGATTATATATTTTTATTGTGAGAATAGCTTTATCAAGTCATTTATCGATTTTTATTCACGTTCGATAGGCACGTCGTAGAAGTTTTGGATATGTCGATGTTTTAATCTATGGAGTAATTAATTATTTACGAGAACACCTGTGCTCGGTAAAATCCACTCTGACAATCCCCACATTAAAGGCTGGGATTTTTTTAAATTCTGAATTATTTTGACCAAATTATTTGAAAACCAAATTTTATGAGAGAATTGAATTGAGAATTATCTAATAAAATTCTTTCGACCTAATTGGTCGGTAAAATGGAATTCGGACTGGAATCACAAATGCAAAAAAAATTCCGGATTTATTATGAACAACGACAAGGAAATTCCTATGCTCCAGAAAAAGTCTCTTATCATGAGCCAAAATAGGTGTATTTTTAGTCAGGAATTCTATGAATGACTTAAGAAATATTTTTTCGGTTTGATGGCCTTCCGAATTTTCGTTCTTTGTACAAAAGTGCAAATGCCAAAAAAGTTGGAAAATCTTAGCGGTTCCAAAAATTTAGGTCATTGCAGTTCTTTATTACCCTTCGTTTATTATTTTTAAGACTTTCGAAATTAATTTATTTCAAATACTTACTCCATAATCCAGCTTTTTTAGTCGAATCCAAATCACTGAACCAAACGGGATATACGATTGTCACAATAACCATCAAACTAATTACAGCAAAGCTAGTTGACACCATAAGATCAAGACAGGCCACAGCCTGAGTCCACTTTTTCCAGTCTATTTTCATTTTTACTTTCTTTTTCAGTCAAACGTCAGAAATATTTAGTCTTCTCAAAAATGTTTGCAAAAATACTGCTACTTTCCTATATTCCTACCAGATTAGCACAAAAGGATTATGTGCTCAAGGCTCAAATGTGTGTCATCCAGACAAAAAAAGAAAGAAAGAAAGAAAGAAAATTGTGCAACGAGATGACTTGCTCGCCCACCACCACCAATACTAACACAAGACGTGAGTGAGACAGAGAAACACTGATTGCGTGAAAGAGAAGGACAACCATTTTCTCGGATTCTTCCGGCGAGAGAGAAAGCAAGTGAAAGTAGAAAGGTAGGATATAACACTGTCACCACTTAGCATCACCATCATCTTCGCCGTGCAGTATTGAAGGGTATGCATGCCAATCACGAAAAAGCATAGTGGCAAAAAGTAAGTAGGTAGTCAGCTTGCTCATATCGATTATTTTTTGCAATTGGCAACAGGCAAATTCTGAGAAAGGGATAATAAAAGTGGGTCAGTAGTCTGTTATTGAAACAAAGATCATTATCCATGCTTTTGTGCCTAATCAAACCTGTTGTCATTTTCGTTTCTATTTATTTCCCAAGCACGATTTTTTTTTAAATCTTACAAGAACAACGGATCTTGGAGAAAATAACGAACTTACGAGTTAAAAACCATAAAACTTGTTTTGCTGATAATTTTGCAAAAAATAAATAAATAAAAATTTTTGAACAACAAAAAAATTCTGGGAAATATTGGATTATCATCGACTATTTTAATTATTTGTTTCATTACAATTTACAAAGCAATAGTTTGTTAAGAGCGGAAATTAGTTTAATTATAACGTCAATAGCTTATCTTTGGTAATTATGTAAAACATGTTTTTTTTCGGATAGGTAATCGATTTGATAAACAAACCGTTGTCCATTTGCTAAAATTAATGTTGAGCTATAATTACCCTTTTGAAAGTGAAAGTCTAAAAATCCACATAATTGTATCGTAAAAATTTATGCAAATTGAGCTTTATTTTTTTTAAATTGAAATAGTTTAAAATAAAATATTTTTTGGGTTTAAATTAGCTACTTTTCACGAATTGTCACAATTAAATTTATGTCATAGCCAGACAGTTTCAAGCATTGCTCGTAGCATATTGTTTCGTGCAGATTGTTGATTGTTGGATTAAGTATGAACAAAGTGCATGCATATCTGAACATGTGAAGTGGAGTGACGAAAGGCCTGAAATGCTTGCTGAAACATGACATTCACTACCTACTTTTAGGTACATTTATGTGGGTATATATTTTCAATGCCAAGGATAAGCAAATGTGGGATATTCATAGCAAATAAATCTGAGCACGTGTAGCGTGGTTGAATTTCAATAGTATTTTTACTGTGGCTGCAGGCTTGTAATGCAAATGCAGGCTCATCAGGCAGCATTCCTGTTAGCATTACTGTCATTATTGCAATTGAAGGGCATTGTAAGCCATGTGCTGTTGTTGTCAAAACCAGAAAATAAATGAAATAAACGAATAAAGCTTGTGAAGCCTACAGCTACAGAACTAGTGAATACAAAAAAAAGGTAATTTTTATTTTTAAAAAATCTGAGTTTACTCCATCGTGTCAACTCTAATTTAAAACAGTCGGTTATCTCTTAGAGTAACTCATAAATTTGTCATTTTTTCCTCTTTGTAAATCTCATTACCGCATAATAAAAACGACTTGTTTTAAATGATAGACAAATAAACAATTTCGGCTGTCTTCCTCTCTTAAAATTGTGACATTTGACCCTCCGTAATAAGTTGACCTAAAGTCATTTAATGTTACTGTTGTCATCTTCAGTTCCCAATAAAACCGATTGAGGTCGTCCAGCAGAGCAGATATATAGACTGACACTCCGAGATCAGTTCTCCGGTGATACTTAGCTACCTAAAACACTGTAAAGTAACAGGAAAGCGGTCCTTTTCACAGGAGAAGATAATGACACCTATCCCGTCCACAGATCCGGGTAAATGCAATTAAAACGCGAAATGTTAAATACATCATAGTAGACGAAGCTAATAAAATGCAATACTGAATTCTGGATATTCATTTCAGGCATCCTGGATTTTATTGGGTTGGCGGTAGCAATAATCCTCGCGGGTTGTCTTTTCATTGTGGGGCTTGGAATTATGATATATCTTCTTGCTCTCGCCATTTCTCTGGCATTGGCAATTATTGCTGCTCCATTCCTACTAATTTATGTGGCTGTATTTGGATGCTGGCCTCCAAATACTTTTCCCTCACCGCCACAACCCCAACCGCAACAATCGACGAGGAAATCAGAAGTCAAGGTTTCAAGCAATGTTAATCCCTTAAGACGAAAAGATGAGTTCCCCGTCGTCAAAACTGAGTCCGTTCGGATGAGAAGAAATGTTTTGCGTTCGGAGTATTCGTCTAAGACAAAAGAAAATACGTGTTTAACAACAAAATCTGCAATAAACTACGATGCAGATTCAACATGGGGTTTTGGAGGGAAGACTTCAGAATTTTCCAGGGACTTCACTACAGCTACTTCTAAGTCTAATTACACAACTATTTCGACCACAGCACGTGACGCATACCAAGAGCAATATTATGAAGGGGATTGGAGAACTTCTTTTAGTAAAACGCATTCGAATGAAAATGCTACAATTTCCTCTACAAGTCCAACACAAAAACCGACCCCTGAGTTGGTAAATATTTATTATGATCCCTCGGAAGGGGAATTTAGATTCAAATATCGACAAAGAAGGACCAATCCGTGCGTCACAAACGCACATTACTCATCAGCTCTCGTACGCCAATCTCTTGCTGAAATGGATCAACAAAATGGATTTGGCGAAGATGAGGCGGAGTATAGATACTGGACATTTAAAGAAAGTGATGCAATTAAACTTGTTCCTAAGGACAATACGCCTAAGCAAACATATATTCGGAAGGCGATCCTATTCCAAGAGGGATTTTTTTCAGAGCGCAGCGATAACAGCAGCTTCGTAATTGCTGTGGATGCTACTCCAACTCGAGGAGGGGGGTTATTTTATTACCCACCGTCCAATACTGTTCATTACTATGCAATTGATTGGACAAATGTGTTTGATTTTCAGGATTTGGCTTCCGATAAATTTGAAATGGTTAATGCATTGCTTGCTCTTGAGATTTTTAAAGATACATTGATTGCATATAAGAGTGCAGCATATTCCTTAGTTTTGAAAGTTGATAACTCATTTATATATAATGGATACCGCCGACAAAGGCAAAGAGAGTATAGACCAATATACCAAGAACTTATGGATAATCTGGCTGCATTAGCTTATGATAATATTACTGCTCAACAATCAAATAAAAGTTTCGATTATTTTGTTCAAATCGCTGACAAGCTTTCACATAATAGTTCGGATTACGCCAAATATTTAATGTCACTTAAATTAGGCGACCCAGAAATTAGAAGATTTTATGATTATTATACGGAGGCAGCCTTGTCCAAAGTGGTTATACGATTGAAGTCTTTGTCTAGAAGTATGTTTGGAAATGATTTTAAGTTTGTAAAATAGGTTGGGATTATTGTTCACCCAGAGCTAGGGAAATCGGCGACTAAATTTTTAAGTTCGCTCCAATTTTTTCTTTGTTAAAAAAAAGCCTGATGTACGATAGTTATGATTTAGTTAATGTTATCCCTATCACAGCAAATGTTGCTTCATGTAATATTGTCATGTTAAAGTTAATTTTACTGTGATGCAAAACGCTATTAATAAGACTGACAAGAAAAGAATGTGTGAAAATTGCTTGAAACCATGAGTGAATTATTTAGGTAAGTCTACAGTGCATTTGTCATGCGTAAATTCTGAGGTAGAAGTTTAATGCTTTCGCTCAAAAAAACACTCAGATAGACACAAAAATGAGAACTTGTATTTAGGATTAATTTATTTTGGCCTTGAACTGACAATTTCAATTTATGCAATTTAAGTTATCAGTCTAACTATCAGTCTGGTTGCATGTAATATTTTGACATAAAATAAATGAGATTATAATGGTAAAAACAAATACAGAATAAAGAATCCACGAGTGCGTAAAGCATCAAATGAATGACCGGTAGAAAGGATGATGACAAAATAAAACTTAACTTTTTTAATTCCCTGTATCTCATATTGCAATAGACTTCGTAGTTTTTTGTTATGTTTTTAGATTACATTGCATATGAAATAAAAAAGAATGAAAAATCTTTGTCCCTTTTCGGCTTTCTTCTTTTCCCATT
Organism: Seira musarum; assembly: GCA_027743895.1. Lineage (NCBI taxonomy): Eukaryota > Metazoa > Arthropoda > Collembola > Entomobryomorpha > Entomobryidae > Seira > Seira musarum. The sequence goes on from JAHZMX010005497.1 coordinate 6,460, forward strand.
GAGCATGTCACAAGGGGACGCAGATGTACTATATATTCTTGTATTGTACAGATCATTGAAAGTATAAGGGATACAATGAAGGCCAGAATATATTTTACCCTTTTATGGGTAACAACAAAACCAGCAGGAGTTACAGTGTAGCTTTTAATTCTAAAGATTTATTTGATTCTTATTACATTTGATATTACATTTGTTTCCGTTGTTCTTCAAAGAAAAAAAAGTACTTGTGTTTGTAGTTGTGATGTTTTGTGATCCAAAATGAAATAAAAACTTTATCGATAATATTAAAGTATTAATCGTACTTTCACCAATTCAATAACGAAGAGGATTGAAGAGGTAATTAAACAAAAAAATATATTTGTTACAATACACAATTGAAATTAGTCGTGCCAAATTATAAATCCGGATCTCGCTGGCCAACAGCAATATCCACTTTTCTTTACATTTATATTCCGTAAACACAAAATTTGAATTTATTGAGCAAAAAGAACCATTTGATAAATTAATTCAATTTTTGGATAATTAATTAATTTTCCTAATTAGGAAAATAATTACTCTTCACGTTTTATATTTTTCAAGTACAAAAAAATGAGTGGCCAGCACGATGGTGGGGGCATTTCCCCGGAAACATTCCAAAAACTGTTGAGGGAAAGAATTATACAGAGGCGGAAAATGACGAAAGAAGAGTGCGCCATGGGGCGGAGACAAATCCAAGAAATGCGTTCCAGAACTGGAGTGGATCCAATTGAAATTTTTCCGACTGAGGTAACCTTCTTTTTCACAAAAAAAAAACAAAATTAAAACCATTTGGCGATATTGAAATTTTATTATTTCAAACATTTAGATTTGGAAAATGATTACTGATGAGCTGTGCCCAGAAGATAAAAGGAAGATGTGGAAGCTGCACGAAGAATTTCAAGATGTCATGGGAAAACACCGCATTCGGGATATCCTGTTGCCCCTAATCCTCGACATAATTTTGGATAAGAACCGACCCTATTTCCACATTCTCGGCAACAGCCAAAACATTTCTGAAGTGTGCAAAAGCTTGAAAACCAGGGTCAACAAAATACGCGACGATGTTCGGGAATGCAACCAAAAAAATTTGGAAAAGCTTCGCAAAGGTGTCGCTTTCCCTCTTGATGTTCCCAGGGAAATTTGCAGCATTCAAATGTATGATCAGATATTTTCCGGCCTGGAATCAGGATTTCCCCCCAAAGCCCTATCAATAAATTTCTTTTGGTTCTCCCACCTTGGATCTAATGAGGAATTTCGACAGAAAAGAGAAAGGCTTATTACACAACGGTTCGATTATTTTGCAGATAAATTTAATCAGTTACTTAAAAAGCGTGGGAACGAGATCTTGTACATCAACTTCCACATTCGTCATCTTGATCTTCTGGAACGCGTTGGTAAATTTTCAAAGTATTTTGGAAATCAAATTTGTTTATCATCACAAATTTACAAACTCTATATTTTTCAAACAGGTTTCACGATTTCCAAACTCTATTTCTATCTTCAAATATGGCTGACATTAATGCCGAATTTGAGATGGTTCAGACTAAATTGTGACTTGAAGTCAAAAATGAGAGGCAGCCGGACCGGGTTAATGGAGATCACTCAACTTACAAAAGTTTTTCCACTTCCAAAACTTCCTATGCTTGAGCGCGTCGACGTTATCGTTCCTATAAGACGAGATGAAGTCCTTCGAATCTTTGACGCAATCTTGAAAATAAATAAGACCGTTACCCACGTCAATTTCGAAGGTAACTTGGGTATGCCGGAGTTGAAACACTTTTGTTTTCCCCGTCTCAAGAATCTTCCCTTGACTCATGTCTCATTGACGGGGATGGATGCTAACATTTGGAATGATGAACTGGAGCGATTTGAGCCCGGTGGTCCTGCAGCTTTGATTGATCAAGTTAAACTGGCTTTAAGGCATATTCGGCATAAACTTCCTATGCTTGAGCGCGTCGACGTTATCGTTCCTATAAGACGAGATGAAGTCCTTCGAATCTTTGACGCAATCTTGAAAGTGAATAAGACCGTTACCCACGTCAATTTCGAAGGTAATTTGGGTATGCCGGAGTTGAAACACTTTTGTTTTCCCCGTCTCAAGAATCTTCCATTGACTCATGTCTCATTGACGGGGATGGATGCTAACATTTGGAATGATGAACTGGAGCGATTTGAGCCCGGTGGTCCTGCTGCTTTGATTGATCAAGTGAAACTGGCTTTAAGGCATATTCGGCATTTGAAGATGTTTAAAACATCAGTAAATTTGGAAAACAAATCAATCACTTCCGTTTTCCAAATCCTTCATCAATATCCAGAATTAGAGGATGTGGAACTCAAATTGGAAAATGTGAAAATTGGAGGAGAAGAAGAAGAAATTCCATTTTTGCAACTTCCAAATTTGAAAACATTTTCACTCAATATTGCCAAACCACCTCGAATTGATTTCTCAAGGAATTCCGATATCCGGTTTTTCTTCTCTTTACAATTTCTACTTTACGCCAAAAATCTGGAGACAATTCACTGGACATTCTGTTTTGATGCGAATGGAAGGAAGGAGCTTCAATCCTTTCTTAAGGAAAATGATGATCCGGACAGATTGATTAGCTTCGGAGGAGGATGGAATAATCTCTCGAGTTCCAACAAGATTTGGAAAATTTTTCCCATGCTTAAGGTCATCAATATTGATATCCATGAATTGAAGGGAGAGGAAGGCTCTGATCTTAAGCATTGGGTTTATAAACGAGGGTGTGAAAGGTGTACAGAACGAAAGAAAAAGCATGATGATGTAAACTCCACCTTATCGCGCCAGCCCATTCGAAGCATTATTGAAGCTTCTTTAAATTGCAAGTAAAAGGGGAAGGAGAGGGGATCACATGTCATGTAAAATTTTGCATTGAAATCTGGTAGTGCTAGGTCTTTAGCAATTAATTTTAGGCACTAAAGAAAATTGGTCCTTTCAAAGTTTAAAAAAATACTTGTCCTGTAAGAAGTATCAATCCGTGTGTTGCACGTTTTGATTTTTTTTACGATATCAAAGGCATTTTATTTTTCGACTATTTATATTTACTTTTTTGTGAAACTTACAGACTTCCCTTTAAAAAAATTAAATGTCATAGCTGCAGTAACGGATAAATAATTTAAAATTTTTGAACTTGAAACGTCAGCAAAACTGGTTGTTCGAAACTATTTTACTAATCGTAGGTAATGTCGACTTCAGCTAATACCAAAGAGGATTAATTAGATTGAAATAGTATGTTAACTTAACATTAGTATTTTACTTAATATTCTAAGCTTAACAAGGAAGAATTATATACTCGGGATTTTATAAAGAAGAATCCGATTTAACAATTTCTATATTTTTGAGCATCTTAATTAGGCTTATTTGGGTTTGAAATGTTATTGATATATCTGAACGGAATGACATTTATGGTTTTGATCAGATCGATTGTGTGTAAACTTGACATAGGTATTTAAGTGTTAGCTGTAATTAGTCTTTATTTTGTTGTTAGTGTTGTACCTTTAGCCATTTTGTTTTCTGTGTTCACTAGTCATCCTTGCGGCTGTAGCTCATGTAATTAAATATTTTTTGTGAAAAATGTAATTGTGATTGTAAATGCTAGTCTTCTCATTACACTTATAGTACAAACCTAAAATGAATTTAGTCTCGCAATTGATTTTAACATGAATCATGAAAGTATGTAATTAATTTAATAACTCTTAGAAAATACGGTACCGAAAATACAAATTTGTAACTTGTAACGTTTACCTGAGAAATTGAAAGGGTATATATACGTTTGCTATTCAGTACAAGAAAAACTTGAGAAACAGGGCCACAAAGGGAATGAAATTTATGAAGTCGAAATTATATATAATTTATTTGGTAATTCCTTTTGATAAGTAATTATAATTACTGTAATGATAAATGTTTGTGTATTCCATGAAGTAACACGAACCTTCGTAAGAGTTAAGAAGTCACGGTTTCAGTAAGAAAAATAAATATCAACAGTGTAGTGAAGCACAAATAAGTCTTGTGTTTCTGAAATATTGTACTTAGCTGTAGCTGGGATATGTTTTTCTGAAAATGATAACGAACGTATAAAGCCTCATCAACAATATTCCAAAGGTCATTGATTCGAACTTTTTAGTTGACAATCATCCAGTAAAAGGGCTCATGCAGAGCTGATTTTCACACTGTATGCAATACGTTTTGATGCTCTATCGAATGGTGGAGTAAGTTTGAAAATCTGAGAGAACCTTCCACAATCGTCGTAAGTATTTATTATCATGTATTCGAATTCAATTTTTTCGCTTTCACTTTTGTGTTATGTTTGAAAACAGAAAAAACAGTCTGTAAAATTTGGTGGAATACTTAAAACAAAGAAGAATCGGGTAAAAATAAGCAAAAGTGGGTTGAAGGTTTGTATGTTTATCCTTCTCTTGTTCGTAAGATTACATGCGTGTCAAATAGTTACATCATTTTACCTGTTTATTCACATCTGTTTGATTCAATAAAATGGATTATAAAGCTATCAAAAATACATCAAATTACTTTGAATTGCATTTTTCAAATCCATACATTCAATGTAACGTATAACTTCTATGGACTTCTCGAGTCTAAGTAAAAATTGGGCAAGACCGTCTTCTTTAATGCCGATAATGTAGTGCAATAATAATGCACAAAACATTATTTCGTAAATTCGTGTGCGTGTTGGTTCAATTTTGTCAAATGCATTATATGGTCAAATACTTAGAGGAAGTCCAGATATTTTTCCTTCGCAGCTTAGAACTAGCCCAGCATAGGTAAAAAGTTCAGGTTTATGTGTATACATTTTCCCATGAATTACATAATGTTTATGAAATGAAAATGAATTTGTTTCGTTAATTTTTTCGAGTTTTAAGCGTTTTGCTTTCATCAATAATAAGATAAATGGCAACAGTTTAGAGTAAATAATCAGATCAGGTTGTTTGCTTTACTTACTTGTTGCAGTTTGCAGTACAAAGATGATTATCGAAGCAGAAATAGCAAAAGTGCGTGCTTTCACTTCATCGAGAAACGATTGCCAAAATCTGTAGAAACAAAGGCCTATCTACCTGTTAAGTCATTTGCAATGCTCTTATACGCAAATTAAAACTAGTAATGAAACTAAATATTGCGATTGAATAGTGTATCGATCTGTCAATGGTGTAGTTTCATTTTAGTGAAAGCATTTATATTCAAATTAGAACATTACACATACGAAATGTGTATGGCCGTGGTATGTGACGAGAATAAAGGAACTTGCATGCAGATGCATTAACCATTGCAACAAGAGAAATATTTGCCAAACTTTATATGTAGAATATTTAATATTAGCTAAGTTAACAATAACAAAGCATTCACAGCAACAATTCTGATCGCGTGTATTGATTTTTTTGGGAGCAACCAAGTCACTATTAAAATTATTTGCACAATATAAGTTATAGTTCACTACGATATATTATGCACTTAAAGTTTTCAAGTGGCATATATAAGCATAAGCTTTCCAGGAGAATTTTTGTAAAAATTCGTCACGAAGTAATTTATAATATTTTATGGCATGACCACCAAAATCAATCTTGACAGCTGCAGGTTATATAGATACACAATTATAAATGGTTGTGTCCGAACATTATTCCTCTAAAGTAGATATATATACATATTTGTTTGAAATTCCAATTGGTCATTTAATTAACGCCAAAATCCGACAAACAAAGATACTGAAAATGTCGTCCCTGTTTCTAGAAGAAACGCCTCCAACACAATCTCGAAAACCAGGTATTTGCTTGTATTATATTGCACCATAAAATTAAAATTTTATTCAAACATTGCTGTAACACAAAATAGTGAATTTTCAAAATTTCAGACCCTACAGATTTTATTGCACGGGTATTGGGACTCCTCGTCATAATTGGTGTAGCAGTCCTAATAATTACATCATTACTGAATTTTGTGCTTTATATGATGTCTATTATTACATGTGTTCTTATCGTGCCAATTATTTTGCTCAAACTTATTGCGTTCGTTTTTCCGGGAACAATCCAGATTGATAACGATAAAGTTGCTCTTAAAATTTACATGTTGTGTTTATTATTGTATTCGCTGTTTACAATTTTCAAATACATTTCTTACAAAATTGGTACCGTGTTTTTTTCACTAATCTCAGCCCCAACGCCATCAAGCCTTAGAAAGAATGCAAAAAGGTCGGACATTTTCGAAAATAATTATTCGGATATTTTTTTTCAAGAACGCAGAGATAGTAATAGCTACATAATTGCTGTCGATGCATCTCCAACTCGTGGCGGGGGATTATTTTATTCACCTTGGTTAAACACAGTTTATTATTACGCGATTGACTGGTCAAATGTTTTTGATTTTAAAGATTTGTCGCCCGGCATGTTTGAAATGGTTAATGCGTTAATTGCTGTACAGCTCTTCGAAGATAAGTTATTGCCTGATGATGGGTTTTCGACGTCTACGTTGATTTTTAAAGTCGATAACTCTTTCATATTTCATAGTTACAGGAAGCAAAAAACTAAAATATACAGACCTATTCATCAAGATTTTATTGATAGGCTATCGCAATTACCCTTTCGCATTATTACTGCTCAACTGTCTAACAAAAGCTTCGATTATTTTGTTAAAATCGCTGATAAACTTTCACATAATAGCTTGGAATACGCTGAGCATCTAATGTCAGTCCATTTAGGCGACCCAAAGATTGTAAAATTCTATGATTACTACACGGAAGCAGGTTTGTCCAACGTGGTTCTTCGATTAAAATATTTGTCGAGGAGTATGTTTGGAACTGATTTTGTATTTATAAAATAACGTTTCAATGACCGCAACTTGTGAATAAAATTCAGGAAGCTGAGAGACTTAAATGAATGTAATCAATTGTATGTTTTATTTAAATATAGTGCAGAAATTTGGAGCACGTCGTTATCGTTATTACTACTTTCTTGCTACATGTAATATTTATCTACTAAATAAATTTAATTTTACTATCAGACACCAATGCTGAAGAGCAATTGCATTTGTGTAATTTCAAATTGAAAAGTAGTTCAATGATTAGTGGAATCGATGTAACATATATGATTATATGGGTGAAATGTTTCATTCCTGTCGTCAGTAAAATCTAAAAAAAAATTTGTGACGTTTTGCAGATTAGACATCGCCGAATTAATAAACTCATGTTGACTTAAATTAAGTTGACATGAAACTTAGGCACCATCCTTCAATTGTTAAAAATTTAGTCTAAATTAATCAACGAAACTGTTTAGTCGGTTAATAATCTATTATATGACTGCTGAATTTCGAGTAAAAGCAAGGATTTTAAAAATCATTCTGCATATAACTCACTACCTATCAGGTTGTTCAACTTGGTAAAAAGCGTTCCTGAACAAAGCAAATATTTCCGCTCGCCTAACCTAACCTATGAAGTCGTCTGCCGGAATCAACAATCTTCACAAGAAATGAAAAAATATCTCCTACTCAACACATTTTGATAGGCATACTTATATCATTTTAATGCAATGCTTTAGACCTGAGGAGCAAGGATTTTTAATGAATAGCAACAATGACCAAGTTTGAGCACGTGTCTCGGTTAGCCTATAATACAGTTGCAGGTAAAAAAATGCATGGATACATTTCTACATGTATCTGTACCAATGCAAAAGGGAAAGGGTACCCTTCATTCAAGAATTGTCACAACTTTGCTTGGCTTGGTTTTAATAGACCATTGTAGACTCAGTCAGTCACCGTCAGATAAGAAGCACCAGAAAAACACCGAGAAAGTTGAAAGTAAGAACATCAATTTTAAATGATGCTATTTGCTTTTTTTAATCGAAAGTTTTTTTCTTAATTCTCACTGATTAAATCGGCATATTCCCAAAAAACTACCAAAAGTTTAAATTTGCAGAAGTAAAAACTACAAAAAAATGTCACTGACTACATCAATTGAACCAGGTTAGTGTGAGTACATATTTTGTAATAAGATAATTAGTGAGACGATAACAGCTAATTCTATTCCTTTCATATTTCAGATATCTTGAATTTAACAAAATTTGCAATAGCTATTAATCATCCAAGGTGCCTCATCAATAATAGCTGGAGGAGCTATGCTGGCTGTCGTAGCATTTTTCCTCATCCTAGATTCCTGGGTTATCGGAACAATAATAATAATAATTTCATTTCTACTATTTGAGTTAGTTGTAAATGATTTTCCAGTACCAAATAGTTCCACCTCACTACCACAGCGTCCTTCCAATATTACTACGAAAGCAGACAATTGCAGTTCAAGAAATGTAAATCCGATTGGCACTGGCATTCAGCGGAATGAGGATACTGTTGCGAACGATACAGAAAAAACTGTTCTGCCACCACCATCAGAAAATTTATCGCAGCCGTTGTGGTCCATATCTGCGCCAACACCTACAGAAAAACTTGAGGAAGAGCCGCAGGACATAAATAAAGCCCATTATTCAGATTTTGATAAAGTGCGACCGCAGACTATCATTTCAGAATTTACAAGGAACTCACCATCAGAAACTAATTCAGAACCTGATCTCATCACCTCCAATGATTCAAATTTTGTACAGGAAAAATTCCAAGAGGATTATAATGATACGGTTTCATACGATTTGACAAGGTTCAACGAAAATGAAAGGTCGGATTTTATACACGAAACGGCATGGACCCCTGGAGACATCAAAATTCCAGGAATGGAGTCTGGCAATTCTGCAACGAAAAATAACACAAATGAAAAGCAAATTGGCAATATTCAGCACTTGCAACCCCAACCGCAACAAAAACATGTTTACAAAATGAAGCTATCACAAGAGAAGTTTATTCTAGAACGCACAGCCGATAATACTTACGTGATTGCAGTGGATGCAACTCCAGCTCGAGGAGGGGGATTGCTTTATTATCCCAGGATAAACTTGGTGTACTATTACACAATTAATTGGACAAAATATTTTGATTTTGGAGACATGGCCTCAGACAAATTTGAAATGGTTAATGCAATGATTGCTTTAGAGCTCTTTCAACCTCTGCTATTTGGATATGAGATTTATCAACCTTCCTTACTTTTCAAAGTTGATAACTCATTCATATTCAATAGTTACCGAAGAAAAAATAATAAAAAGTATCGACACATCTACGAAGATTTTATGTACAATTTATCAACATTTGCCTTCCCCAATGTTACCGCTCAGCAATCAAACAAGAAATTCGATTACTTTGTTCAAATCGCAGATAAACTTTCACATAATAGCTTGGTCTATGCAGAGCAGTTGATGTCACATTATTTGAGCGTTGACAAGCCTGTTAAAAATTTTCAAATTGATTCTCCCATTGTAGATGATGCTTCGTTTAAGGTATGGTTTCGATTAAAATGTTTGTCGAGAATTGCGTTTGGAGGCGATTTTAAATTCGTAAAATAGTTTTAAGGTTTGTTTATTACTGTTAATTGGGTTTAATCAATACGAAAGATTCGAGTCACGTCAGGTTTTTGCAAGTTCAGTAAAGGAAACCAGCCGCCTGATAATGATTGCTGATAAAGAAATGTCAATATATGATCTACTTTCCAGCGTACGTAACTGTGATATTTGAAGCGTGATAAATGTACACAGTAAATGAATTTATATGAACAATTGTGTTTCTGTAATTTGGTTCTTTAGAAAAAAAATTGTTATTAAATCATATCCAGAAGTATCCTTAATGTTATATGAAGATGTTAAGTAACTTGAATTGCAGTCTGACTTACTAGGAATACTCATCTGATGATAGTCGAACTACGACCGGAGATATATGAAATCTGGGGTAGTTTTGGGCGTAGATTAAGATGCTGAATTCCATTTTCTGTCAATGGGTACGACACGACTGAATTGATTTTAATGAATTATGGTTCATAATTACAGTATTTGTGCATAAAGAAATGCTCCGGTGATATGGGAAGCACATCTAAAACCTACTATTTTGGTTATGTTATACAAAAGAAAGTTAGTGACATCCGTTAGGAACCACAATTTTTAGATTGATTTAGTAATGGCAATGTTTACAGATGAGGATTAACAAGCTGAACTATGACTCTTGTATTTTTTAATGAGATATGGATATTGGAGTGCGGCGAACCTAAACCTGAATCAAATACATGCATATTTGGATGTAATGGGTTAATAAGTAGAAATTCTATGGGGTATATTACTGATTCAAACATGTACCTCATCAATTGATGTAATCATTATAGCTTGTGAAAATATTTTTCCATTCATCCGTTGACATTGAATGACGAAGATCAGCTCAGACGTGGCTCTTACTGATACCCAGCACTTCCTTTTGTGTTACGAAAACATAATAGTTGATTTGATACGTGTTTCCTACATCGCCAGTTCATTTCTTCATGTACGGATATTGCATTTGTGAACCATAATTCATTAAAATAAATTCAGTCGTACCCATTGACAGAAAATGGAATTCAGCATCGTAATCTACGCCCAAAACTACCCCAGATTTCATG